>DWPH01000006.1:0-20846 GCA_018251535.1 Autochton itylus | reverse complement strand
ACGGCTTCGGTTAAATGGGTGCGGGAACGAAGACCAACCAGATGAACCCCTTTGATAGCTTCTTTTAAAGCATCTTCTTCCAAAGCAGTTTTTAAGTAGGTAATGTTATTATACCCATTTTGCTTTAAAAGCTCTACAGCACTTTCATGCACACCTTCTAACAGCAAGATACGAATTTTATCTTTGGGTAAAGATAGATTAGAAGCCATTTTATTTTCCTATATTCCAATAAAAAAAATTAGTCATTATTTAGTAAATTAACCACCTGTTGTTTTAACTTGGGATCGCCAAGTGCCAACACGGTTTCTTTACTATGTAAATTCAAAGGATTTCCTTGCCAATCTGTGATACTTCCACCAGCACCTTCGATAATAGGGACCAAAGCTGCCCAGTCCCATATTTTATTTCCATATTCTATAATTAAGTCCACTTGCCCCAAGGCCAATAGACCATAGGCATAACAATCACCACCCCAGCTAATGCGCTTTGCCTGATTAAAAACTGTTTTCCAATGTGTATTAGGCGCAGTTTCAAAGATTTCTGGTGCAGTGCAAGAGGCCTCTGCAAACCTTAATTCCGAGCAAGTTCTGGTACCAATTTTTCCACCAAACTCTGAAATAAATTGTGAGGGCTGTCCTTGAACGCCAATCCAACGTTCACGTGTGATGGGTTGATCAATAATTCCCAGAACTGGATGACCTTCATATAACAGAGCAATTAAAATACCAAATGAGGGACGCCCTGTAATGAATGCACGTGTACCATCAATTGGATCAACAACCCATTGATATTTTGAATCGGTTTTATTAATCCCAAATTCTTCACCAATAATACCAAAATGAGGTGTTTCTTTTTGTAGAACTGCACGAATAATTGTTTCAGATTCGCGATCAGCCTGCGTGACAGGAGATTCATCTGATTTAATTTCTGCTTGTAATAAAGGCTGTCTGAAATAAGGTCGAACTGCTTTACCTGCTTGTGTAGCAGCTTCCTGAGCTATTTGGAGGTAGGAATCCAAGTGATGTAAAGTCATAAGATTAATGGTTACCCTGTGGAGCCTGTGGAGAAAGAGAACGAAGATATGAAATAATATTTTTTCTTACTTCTGCAGAGCTAACACCTTTATAAATCATTTTGCTGCCAGGAGCCCATTTTTGTGGATTCTCTATCAATTGATCCAAATCACTTTCAGTCCAATTCATTTTTTTACTTTTAAGAACCCCAGAATAGGTATAATTAGGCTGTGACGCAATTGGTTTGTTTATAATATTATATAAATTAGGTCCTAATCTGGTATTTCCATTTTGGGTATCTGTATGACAAACAGCACAATTACGTTGAAAATCTTCTTTACCTTGAACAACTTCAGGATTTTTAACTATGGTTGGCTCTGATTGTTTGTTAGCTGTTGGCGTAGTTTTAGATTCAATAGCAAGAGCAGAAGGGGACATACTTTTTAAATAGGCAATAATATCAATGCGATCTTGGGTTGATGAAACGCCAGGATAAGCCATAATTGTATCAGGAGCAAAATTCATCGGGCGAGAAAGCCACAAATTAAGATTTTGTGCATTCCAATGTTCTATATCATGCTTTTTTAAACTGGTTGAATAGTAAAAACCAGGAACAGATGCGATTTGACTACCCATAATATCATATAAGTTAGGGCCTATTTTTTGCGGGCCATCTTTAGTGAATGTATGGCATAGACTGCATTGTTGAGCAGCAAGCTCTTTACCCTTGGTAATATTTCCAGAGGTAAGATCAATATGCTCATTTTGATCACCATCAATAAAAAAAGCAGGTTTGAAAGGCGTTGTATCGCGAATTATTACTGATCCTATGCCCCAAGCCCCCGCTAAAACACAAACAGAAAATACGCCTGCGACTGCTAATCTATTCCAATCGAAACTGTCCATTTTTGAATAATTTTCTTTATACTGTAAAATGAGCTAGACAACCATTATTTGTTTATAGAATAAAGATACGTTATCAGCTATAAAAGAAAAGAAAAAAAACGATCTTAATTGAGAACCACAACCAAATGAATGCGTTAATTATAATCCCCGCACGCCTGGCCTCTACAAGGTTACCCAATAAACCCTTGGCCGATATTTATGGAAAACCAATGATTGTGCATGTGATGGAACAAGCACAAAAAGCCAATATTGGTCCCGTTATTGTGGCTTCTGGTGACAAAGAAATTACAGATATCATTACTCAAGCTGGGGGCAGGGTTATTGATACAGACCCTGATCTTCCTTCTGGATCAGACCGCGTTTATCAAGCCTTTTTGCAAGTTGAAAACCATCAAGATTATGATGTTATCATTAATGTACAAGGTGATTTGCCTTTGATAAATCCTGATGATATCCGTCAGTCTTTACGTCCATTATCAGATTCAACTGTTGATATTGCGACTTTGATTGCACCTATTAAAACCGATTTTGAACGTAACGCCCCCTCAGTGGTCAAAGTAGCATGTAGCTTTAAAGATCAAGATACTATCGGAAAAGCACTCTATTTTTCCAGAGCGTCTATTCCTTCAGGAGAAGGGCCTTTATGGCATCATGTAGGCATTTATGCTTATCGCAAGGCTGCATTAGAACGTTTTATTTCTTTACCAGCATCCTATTTGGAAAGTAGAGAAAAGCTTGAGCAATTTAGAGCTCTAGAAGCTGGGATGAGTATTGGTTGTGCGACTATCCAAGATGCGCCATTCGGTGTAGATACACCAGAAGACTTGGAAAATGTCAGAAAAATAATAAAAGGTTAATCTAAAATGACTAAAAGAAAAATCATTGCCTTCCAAGGCAGACCTGGCGCTTATTCTGACCTTGCTTGTCGTGAAGTCCGACCTGGCTGGACGACTTTACCGTGTGAAGATTTTCATGCAACCATCAAAGCTGTTCAAACAGGCAAAGCAGATCAAGCTATGTTGCCCTGTGAAAATAACTTGGTTGGGCGAGTGCCTGATATTCATACATTGTTACCTTCATCAGGGTTGTTCATTGTTGATGAACACTTTCAAAGAGTTGAGCATTGTTTAATTGGAATTAAAGGTGCGAAAATTGAAGACATTAAACGTTTGCATACGCATCCTGTAGCTATGGGACAAGTAGCAGCGCTTATTCAAGATTTAGGTATTGAACCAATCATTGAATTTGATACAGCGGGTTCTGCTGAAATTATTGTTCAGTTAAATAATAAAGAAGACGCAGCAATCGCATCTTCCTTGGCTGCAGAACTTAACGGACTTGAGGTTTTACGTCACAATGTAGAAGATGAATCCTATAATACGACACGGTTTTACATTGTAGCCCAAGAAAAAGATGTTCCACCATTTCATGAAAAAGATGTCATAACAACATTGTTATTTAAAACTAAAAATATTCCTTCAGCTCTGTACAAAGCTTTGGGAGGATTTGCTACCAATAACATTAACATGACAAGGTTGGAAAGCTGCATGGCTGATGGGACTTTTATAGCCACGAAATTTTTAGTTGATGTTGATGGACATATAGAGGAAGCTAGTTTAAAGCGTGCTATTAATGAGTTGCGTTTTTATGCAGAGGAATGTGTTATTTTAGGGGTCTATCCTGCATCACTATATCGTCAATCAAAACAACATTAATCTATATTTTATGCTATAAATTACTAAGAGAAAGAATACAAAGGAACATTTCATGACAAATATTTGGCTAGAGGGCTCACTCACAGCATTAATTACTCCTATGAATCAAAATGGTTCTTTGGATGTTAAGGCGTTTGAGAAATTTGTAGATTGGCAAATACAACAAGGCACCTCTGCGCTTGTACCTGTTGGAACAACAGGGGAAAGCCCAACTTTGTCTCATGAAGAGCATAAAAAAATTGTCGAAATTGCAGTTAAAGTCTCTGCTGGACGTGTGCCTGTTTTAGCAGGTGCAGGTTCTAATTGTACAGATGAGGCAATTGAAATGGCGAATTTTGCAAAAGAAATCGGTGCAAATGCGGCTCTTGTTGTAACGCCATACTATAACAAACCTACTCAAGAAGGGTTGTTCCTGCATTATACAGCGATTGCTAATGCATCAGAGTTCCCAATATACATCTACAATATTCCTGGACGTTCTGTAATTGATATGTCTGTGGAAACAATGGCTAGATTAGCGGAAAACCCTTATATTGTCGGCGTTAAGGACGCAACTGCGAATTTAGTTCGCCCTATTCAAGAACGCCGTGCGATTAAAAAACGCTTTAATTTGCTTTCTGGTGAAGATGGAACTGTGGTTTCTTATCTAGCTGCTGGTGGGAATGGATGTATCAGTGTGACTGCGAATGTTGCCCCTAAATTTTGTGCGCAAATACACAAAGCATGGAAAGAAGGAAAGGTTGCAGAGGCAATTGCTCTGCAAGATCGTCTTTCTGTATTACATGATGCAATGTTCTGTGAAAGTAACCCAGCGCCTGTTAAATATGCAGCATCGCTCTTAGGTTTATGTAACGAAGTTTGTCGCTTGCCTTTGGCACCGATTACAGATGTTTCAAGGCAAAAAGTTAAACACGCCCTAGAGGTGGTTGGATTATTAGGTTAAGTTATGGCTGAGAAAAAAACGAATAGTTTAATTTCTTTTGGAAATGTTGCTAAAAACCGAAAACCTACTTTCAATTATTCTATCATAGAAAAGATTGAGGCGGGCATTATGTTAAAAGGGCCAGAAGTTAAAAGTTTACGTAATGGCCGAGCAACAATTAATGAGGCTTTTGCTGGAGAAAGGGACGGGGCCATATGGTTGTTTAACAGCTATATTCCTGAATATCAGGGGGGTGTTCTGTCCAAATTTGATCCCAAAGCACCACGTAAATTGTTGTTGCATCAAAAGCAAATTAACAAATTATTGGGATCAATCACACGCGAAGGCATGACGCTTGTTCCTTTAGATATATTCTTTAATTCCAGAGGGATTGCGAAGGTTTCTTTGGGGTTAGGGCAAGGGAAAAAGAAAACCGATAAACGCCAGGCAATCGCGGATCGTGATTGGAAAAGAGACAAGGCAAGATTATTAAGAAATAAAGTTTAAATTTTCTAAGAAACTTTTGACAAAAATTAAATAAAGTACCATCATAAAGTAGAGGTGATCACATAAAAGAGAGTGAAAACTTAGTAAAACTATTTAATTTTTATATAATAATGATTTCAAGCTCTTAAGGCTTCCTGTTGTTGAACACGCTCTAGATATACACTATTTTTCTAGTAAGGTTTTCTTGAATGGCAGATTCGGTATTAATAATAAATGCAGGTTCATCAAGTCTAAAATTTTCTTTGTATCGTGAAAATGCAAAGCAAGAGTTTGTTTGTAGCACTAATGGGTTGCTAGAGGGGATTGGGACCAATAAACCTCATCTCATCATCAAAGATAATAAAAAAAATATATTATATGAGAAAAATTGGATAGATCCAAAACTCTTCCAATCGAGTGCCAGAGGTGCGCTATTCGATGAAACGATGGAGTGGTTATTTACGCATCTAGGGAATGATCAAATTATTGGTATTGGACATCGTTTCGTTCATGGTGGTTCTAAATACTCTGCTCCTGCTATTGCTAATGAAAAAGTATATGAAGATTTAAAAGCCCTCACTCCTTTCGTTCCATTACATCAGCCAGGTAGTTTATCTCCTATGCGCGTGATGCTTGATAAAAGACCCGAAATTGTTCAAGTTGCATGTTTTGATACGGCTTTTCACGCAACCATGCCTGATCATGCAAAACGTTTTGCATTACCCAGAAAATATTACGACGATGGGGTAAGGCGTTATGGTTTCCATGGTTTGTCTTATCAATATATTGTCCAATATTTACAAGAAACGAACTCTCCTTTAGCCAATGGTAAAGTTATTGTTGCACATTTAGGAAATGGTGCCAGTGTCACCGCAATTCAAAATGGAAAATGTATCGATACCTCTATGAGTTTTACACCGCTAGATGGTTTAGTCATGGGAACACGTACTGGACATATTGATGCCGCAATTATTTTGTATATGTTACAAGAAGAAAAATTATCTTCTGATGAAATTCAAGATTTGATTTGGAAAAAATCTGGCCTTTTGGGTGTTTCAGAAGTTTCAAGTGATATGCGTGACATTGTCGAAGAAGTCAACACAAACGGCACCAAAGCAGTTTATGCAAAACAAGCTCTTGATTTATTTACATATAGGCTGGTTGGCGAAATTGGACGATTAGTTATCTCCTTACAAGGTTTCGATGGTTTAATATTTACAGCTGGTATTGGTGAACATTCTTCAACTTTGAGGTTTGAAGTTTGTAAAGCTTTAGAGTGGTTAGGCGTGAATATTGACGAAAAAGCAAATAATTCTGGAGATCTGATTATCAGTAAACCAGAAAGTAAAATTTTAGTTCAGACTATTCCTACAAATGAAGAGTTAATTATGCTTCAGGAAGTTTTGAAATTCGCAAAGAATTAAAGAAACCTGCAACAATTATATTAATGAAAGACTTGGATATTTGTAGTTTATAATAAAAAAAGGACGTGAGTAAAATGACGAATAAGAATCCTTTATCTCCTAAAGAAGTAGAGTTATTTAACAAATGGTGGCATGCTGCTAATTATTTGTCCGTTGGACAAATCTATTTAATGAAAAACCCGCTTCTCAGAGAGCCTTTGAAATTAGAACATACAAAACCCCGCTTGTTGGGACATTGGGGTACGACACCTGGTTTGAATTTTATCTATTTACATTTAAACCGTATTATTAGAAATCGTGATTTAAATATTTTATATGTTGCAGGCCCAGGTCACGGGGCCCCAGGTGTTGTTGCTTCAACTTATATTGAAGGAACTTATACCGAGCTTTTCCCCGATATTACTGAAGATGAAGCTGGAATGCAAAAACTGTTCAAACAGTTCTCTTTCCCAGGGGGTATTCCAAGTCATGCTGCACCAACCACACCAGGCTCTATTCATGAAGGTGGTGAATTAGGATATTCTCTATCTCACTCTTATGGTGCGATTTTCCATGACCCAGATTTGATCGTTGCTTGCGTTATCGGTGATGGTGAAGCAGAAACAGGGCCATTAGCTGCTTCATGGCATAGTAATAAATTTGTTAACCCAAAAACAGATGGTGCTGTTTTGCCAATTTTACATCTTAACGGATATAAAATTGCTAATCCAACTGTTCTCGCACGTATTTCTCATGAAGAATTATCAAATTTGATGCATGGATATGGTCATGAACCTATTTTTGTAGAAGGGCATGATCCTAATGAAATGCATCAAAAAATGGCAGTTGCCTTTGATGTGGCATTTGATAAAATTAGACAAATCCAAAAAGATGCCAGAGAAAACAATAAAACAGATCGCCCATTATGGCCCATGATCGTACTTCGCAGTCCAAAAGGATGGACTTGCCCAAAAACAATCGAAGGCGAAAGAGTCGAGGATTTCTGGCGCGCCCATCAAGTACCATTTGGTGATTTAACAAAACCTGGCCATTTAGAGCTACTAGAAAAATGGATGAAAAGTTATCATCCAGAAGATTTATTTGATGAATCCGGTAAATTACACGCTGAAATTGCTGCGTTAAACCCAGTAGGTTCTAAACGTATGAGCGCTATACCCCAAAGTAATGGTGGTGCTGTTAAACGTGCATTAAAACTACCAGATTTTACACAATATGCTTTTGCGATTAGTGCTCCTGGAAGAGAGGAAGGAGAGGCTACTCGTATTTTAGGTAGTTATTTACGTGATGTTATCAAAGCTAATAAAAATAACTTCTTAGTTTTATCTCCTGATGAAAACAATTCTAACCGGTTAAATAATGTCTTGGAAGTTTCTAACCGAGTATGGAATGCGAAGATTTTCGATTTTGATGATCATTTAGCTCATGAGGGTCAAGTCATGGAAATCCTCAGTGAGCATACAATTGAAGGTTGGTTAGAAGGGTATTTACTTACAGGTCGTCATGGTTTCTTCTCTTGTTATGAAGCTTTTATTCATATTGTAGATTCTATGGTCAACCAACATTCTAAATGGATTGATGGTGCCAAAGAAGTTGAATGGCGCAGACCGATTTCCTCTTTAAATATCTTGTTAACATCCCATGTATGGAGACAAGATCATAATGGGTTTAGTCATCAAGATCCTGGTTTTATTGATCACGTCGTCAGAAAACAACCTGATATTAGTCGTATTTATTTGCCACCTGATGCAAATACTTTGCTTTATGTTGCTGATCATTGTTTGCGTACAAGTAACAGAATTAACGTGATTGTTGCTGGTAAACAACCACAAGCACAATGGCTCAGTATGGATGCTGCAATTAAACATTGTACTGAAGGTGTTGGTATCTGGGATTGGGCCAGTAATGACAAAGGGCATGAGCCAGATGTTGTTCTTGCCTGTGCAGGTGATGTTCCAACGATGGAAGCATTAGCTGCCGTTAAAATCTTACATGAACATATGCCAGAGTTAAAAGTTCGTTTTGTTAATGTTGTTGATTTAATGACATTGGCTGCACCATCTCAACATCCTCATGGTCTGTCAGATGGTACATTTGATTCACTTTTCACTAAAGATAAACCCGTAATCTTTGCTTATCATGGATATCCTCAACTTATTCACTCTTTGGTTTATAAAAGAACAAATGCGAAGAATTTCCATGTTCATGGCTTTAGAGAAGAAGGAACAACAACTACCCCATTTGATATGGTAGTTTTAAACAATTTAGATCGTTATAACTTAGTTGCGAATATTGTTAATCGTACAGCCAAGAATAGCTCAAAAGTTGCTTATATAAATCAAATGGTTCGTGATAAATTGGTAGAACATAAACGTTATATCCACGAACATGGTCAGGATATGCCCGAGATCCGCAATTGGTCTTGGACTTCTTAAAATAAAATTATAATGGAGGAGAAGAGAAAACAGTCTTTTCCTCCTAATTATTTTGACTGGATATTTCTTTACATATAATCCTTACAGAAGGTTCTGCTCGTTTACTACAAATTGCTTGAACATCTGTTTCGCAAAATTGTATAGAATTCGAATATAGCGCTCTTAATATAGCGAGATTAATATCTCTTTGGGTATTGGGATTTTTTGTTAATTGTTCTTTTAAATTATGTAGTTTTTTTAAACTATCCATACATGTTGGACTGATTGTCTCAGGTTTAGAGTTCAAGACTTTGAACATTGTTTGCAAATGTTTATCTAAAAAGCTAATTGCTTTTTCATCATTTGACTGAGCAAAAGCAGAACATGCGATTATGCTTGAGCTTAAAAATATACTTAGACATATAGCTTTTTTCACATAAATATCCCTATATTATAATTACTCAATATTGTATCAAAACAAAAAATGAAAACTATAAAACTTTTATTATTCAGTTTTTTGTTTTGTAAAAAAATGTGTCATATTAAAAGTTTGTATAACTTTCTTTAATTTTATACATTCTATCCTATTACTATCCTTATATCATACACAGACTATTCCTCAAGCTTATCCCCGAAATTGTGGATAACTTTTGAATACACTTTAAAAAAAGACATACAAATTTGAAAAATCTTTTATTTAAAGCTAGGAATTATATGGTATCTTGTTTTATCGCAAATAGTTAAAGATTTGATTATTAATGGAGTATAAAATGTCTATGAATAAAAATAAAAAAAAGGCAGCCATTTTCGGGATTAAATCCTCATTATTAGGCTCTCTTTTATTACTAGCAGCTTGTACTGGAACAGCTGGCACGCCAATACCTCCTGGAACAGAATCAAAAGCTGGATATGGTACAGCTTGTAAAGCAGGAGCTTATTCTTGTAATACTCCTTATCCTGTTCCTTTAGGATCTCCTTGTAGTTGCCCTGGCCTTGGGGCTGCTTCTTATGGAAATGTTCACGCAAAATAATTATTTCGTTGATGAATATTTTTAATTGCTTTGTAATCAGATACGGATAATTTTAAATGGATTTATTCGCATCTAATAGCGATTCAGAAAAACAATCTATATCTGTTAATGGTACAGCCAAAGAAAAATCCCCTTTGGCTGATGCTTTACGTCCGAAGACTTTAAATGAAGTGATTGGTCAGGATCATTTGTTGGGCCCTGACGGTATCTTAACGAATATGTTAGGGCACCACACTTTATCCAGTTTGATTTTATGGGGAAACCCAGGCACTGGAAAAACAACCATTGCACGTATACTCGCTCAAGAAACAGATCTTCATTTCCTTCAAATATCAGCTATTTTCTCAGGGGTTAGCGATTTAAAAAAAGCTTTTGATGAAGCAAAACGGTTTCGCAACCACTCTGGCAAAGGCACTTTATTATTTGTTGATGAAATCCATCGCTTTAACCGGGCACAGCAAGATGGCTTTTTGCCTGTAGTAGAGGATGGTACGATCATCCTTATTGGTGCGACAACAGAGAACCCATCTTTTACTTTAAACAGTGCTTTGCTTTCACGTTGTCAGATTTTAGTTTTACGCAGGTTAGATGAACAGGCTCTTAGTTTGCTTTTATCTCGTGCAGAGCAACAATTAGATCGTCAACTTCCTTTATCTAAAAATGCACGTAATGATTTAATTTCTATGGCTGATGGAGATGGTCGTTATTTGTTAAATATGGTTGAACAAATTATTTTATATGCTAAAAATACAATTTTAGATAGTAAAGATTTAACACGTATCCTAAGCCGCAGGGCTACTCTATATGACCGTAACCGTGATGGACATTACAATTTAATTTCAGCTTTGCATAAATCATTAAGAGGCTCTGATCCTGATGCTGCTTTATACTGGTTTGCTCGTATGTTAGAGGGTGGTGAAGACCCCAGATATATCGCGCGCAGATTAACACGTTTTGCAGCTGAAGATGTAGGACTTGCATCACCTAATGCATTAACCCTTGCAATTGCAGCGTGGGAAACATATGAACGTCTAGGTACACCTGAGGGTGAGGTTGCTTTGGCAGAATTGGTTGTATATTTGGCAACAGCGCCCAAATCTAATGCTGTTTACAAGGCATATAACGAAGTAAGAGCCATTGCTAAAAAAACTGGAAGCTTTATGCCTCCTGCACATATTTTGAATGCCCCAACAAATATGATGAAGGATTTAGGATATGGAAAAGGATATGAGTATGATCATGATACTGAAGAAGGTTTTTCTGGTCAAAATTATTTTCCTGATGAAATGCAACCTCAACAATTTTACAAACCGACTAATCGTGGCGTAGAGGATACTATTGCTCAACGATTGTCTCACTGGAATCAACTAAGAAAAAAGCGTTCTGTATGAAAATTTTACATATTTCAATTTTAAAAGAAGATGGCGATGTTAGATTAGATCGTTGGATCAAACGGCAAAATCCTAATATCACCCAAGGCGTAATTCAAAAATTATGTCGTACAGGACAAATTCGTGTCGATGGAAAACGAGTTCAAGCCGCAACACATTTAAAAGAAGGTGAAATCGTTCGTTTCCCAATCGTAGAGATTGATCATGAAAAAGCCAAGCAACCTCAACAAATTGATCCTAAACTAGCAAAACAATTAAAAGAATGGATTATTTATCAAGACGATGACTTGTTTGTTATCAATAAACCTTCTGGCATAGCTGTACAAGGTGGCAGTAACGTTACCAGTCATATTGATGGAATATTAGAAGCTTTACAATTTGACAGTAAATATCGCCCTTCTTTGGTACATCGTCTTGATAAAGATACTTCTGGACTATTGTTAATAGCACGCCACCCAGCTTCTGCTGCTAAACTCTCAGCAGCTTTCAGAAGTAGGGAGATGAAAAAAACTTATTGGGCGATTACAACGCGTCGACCTTCCCCACTCAGTGGCCGTATTGATTTGCCTTTGTTAAAAGTAGAATATCAAAATGGTTCTCATATAGAGGCCGCTGATGCAAAAAATAAAGAAGCACAACGTGCCATTACAGAGTACGAAGTTAAAGATTTTGCCGCCAGAAAGCTTGCTTTGGTTGAACTTTATCCTTTGACAGGGCGTATGCATCAGCTGCGTGTTCATTGTGCAGAAATGAAGACGCCTATTCTAGGTGATAAAAAATATAATAAAGAAATGCCTTTCATGGATGGTTTTTCTCAGAAACTACATCTTCATGCGCGTGCCCTAGATATGCCTCATCCATCAGGGGGAAGGTTAGTTATAGAGGCACCTTTGCCTGAGCATATGAAAGAAACATTTGAACATTTAGGATTTGTGATCCCAACAGAAAAAAAAGCTATTCGGACTAAAAAATGAATAAAAAAAAGGTTATTCTTGGAAGTTGTGGAATTATATTCTGCTTAATAGGGGGCGGTTTGTTCGCATTGGATCATTTTGTTGATCGCAAAATGATTTTAGAACAGCTATATTCGAATGTCGAAAAACAGACAGGGCGAAAATTAGCCCTTACTAATTTAGATATTCATATTTTCCCTTGGCCAGAAATTCAAGCTTCTCAGATAACCTTGTCTAACATGGCGAATGGTAAAAACCCTGATTTTATTACCGCAGGTCATTTAAAGGCAGATTTAAATATATGGTCTTTGTGGCAGAAAAAAATTCATTTTCAAACCATTGAGCTATCGGATGTTAAAATATATCTGGAGCGTGATGCACAAGGGAAGAAAAATTGGGATTTACAATCTATTGAAAAGCCAAAAGATATTTCTGCAACAGATACAAATAAAGTATCTCGACGTAAATGGAAATGGCAGTTCAATAACATACAACTTTCAAATGTGGAATGTTGGTATGATGATGCTTTTACCCACAAAAATACACATCTTATATTTACTCAAGCAGAGTTGAATCAGCTTGAATCAAATAAAGTTAAATTTAACATTAATGGTTCACATCATCATGCTGATTTTACTATTTCTGGCAGGGTAAGTCATTTTGATGAGTTGTTAGAAAATGAAGGTGTTGTTTCGCAACCTGTTAAGTTTCAAGTCAACTTAACTCAGTATATTCGCAAGCAAAATATTGGCAGTTTACGTGTCAGTGGGACTTTAAAAAATCTTGTTCAGATAAAAGGATATGATATCACGCTGCGAGGAACCATTTTAAATCTAAATGATTTGAACCAACTTTTACCTCATGCAAATTTACCTTCTATTGAAAATATAACCTTGAGTACGGCTATTAAAGATGTTGCTTCTGATAATGATCCAGTGGCTAAACCCCAAATCAATCAGCTACAACTTCATACTGGCAAAATAAAAGCAGATTTTTTGCCTGCTGATTTACAACTTACCAGCACTGAAATCATTGCAAATGATTTAAATAGTAATGTTAATACTCAGATTACAGGTCAATTATACGGCACTATGTTTCGCTGGTCAGGAGATCTGGGATCATTAAAATCATTGCAAAATAACTTTTTCTTTCAAACTGAAAAAACGCTTCAAGTATTAGGCAAGTTGACTTCTGCCAATTATAATCTTGAATTAAACGGAAATATTGGCGGTGAAACGCCATCTTTGGATGTTAATTTCAATCTTTTAAATTATAATAATTATTTTAAAGGAATAGGAGATATTAATGCTCAAAATATTAAATATACAGGAAAAATTACAGCCTCTTTTCCATTAACATTAGCTTTTTTTACGCATATGTCCAACGAAGATTTGTATAATATTTATACGAATGGTAAGTTAAATAGTAATAGTATCAAAATTAATCAATTTCATTTTGATAATTTTTCGACTAATGTTGCTTGGAAAAATAAAGAGCTTGCTTTAACGCAGTTTCAACTTGCTAATAATGAGAGTAATTTCAAAGGAACTGTTTTATATTCTATAAAGCAAGCCCCCCCAACATTAACTATTAACCTAAAACCATCATCATTTCCTATGAAATGGATGGAAGCATATTTTGCTATTGCTAATGTCTATACAGGACAAGTGACTATTATGGGAGATTTCTTCAGTAAAGGTTACAATTGGCAAGAATGGAAAAATAATATCACAGGAAAATTGGGATTGCTGGGAATAGACGGCAAATTAGAAGCAGAAGGTCTTAAACATTATATTGGCCAAGCGGCTTCAACTTTACCCTTGAAAGAATCTTTGGCAACCCAATGCCTGGCAGTTCGTGTACAGATTAATCCTGAAATATTATATTTTGATACATTAACCTTGCAAACCAATCAATTTGCGCTGAATGGACAAGGTGATTTAAATATTCCTGATCAAAAATTAAATCTCCATTTTACTCCTGATATTCACCTTGGAGCGATCAGTGCTTCTGCACCCTTACGGGTGGGGGGAACGCTTTCAAAACCTTATACAACTTTTGATAAGAATAAAAATAAGGTTTTTTCTCTGAATATCAATGCATTAACAAAATCAATAGCTCCTACAAATTATTGTAAGGACGCATTGGATAAGGCTAGAAACCCTTTGGGGATTTCTCTGAAAAAATAAGCAAATGTTTAAGAAGGATAAGATATCATTATGAGTGAAGTTATTAAATTACGTCGCTTTTGGGAAACTGTGAGTATTGTTCATAATGATATGGGATATCAAATTTTATTAGATAAACGTCCCGTAAAATTACCTAAAAAAACAGAGCTTTTTGTTCAAAATCATGTATTAGCAGAAAAAATTGCTGAAGAATGGGAAAAAGCAGGACCGAAAAAAGGCGATACATTCTCTTTTGATGATTTGCCAATGACCCAAATTACTGGAACAATGATTGAAAAAGTTGCTCCTGATCGCCAAATTTATATTCAAGCTTTGCTGCCATACGTCAATGGGGATTTATTATGTTATTATGCTGAAACTCCCAAAAAACTTATTGTGCAACAGCAAGAAAAATGGATTCCTTTGATCAAATGGATTGAGGATAAATTTCAAATCAAGCTAAAGATTCAACCTGGAATCATGCCAATCAATCAACAACCAGAAGTCATTAATATTTTTGAAAGTTATCTCTTGCAACTTGATGATGCAGAGTTAACTTTTTTTGCTATTACGATCCCTTTATTAGGCAGTATGATTTTAACTATTGCTTTAAAAGAAAATAAAATTAATACCCAACAAGCTTTTGAATATGCTTATCTTGACGAAACCATTCAGGCGGAAATTTGGGGAAAAGATTCGGAACAACAAGAAAGATTAAAGAAAATTAATTCAGATTTGATTGATTCTTTCGAGTTTTTAAAAATTTCTAAAATTTAATATTTCACAATAAAAATATATTTTATTTATGACATTTTCAAAGTAGTATAATACTACTAAGAACGTATGTTTTTAGAACAAAGAAATAAGATTTTTAAGAAGAAACAAGATGTTAAATAAAATTTCAACATACGAATCTGAACTCAAAGATGCTAATCATAAAATGAGAAATCATAAGTTGTTTAGCTATATTAAAACAATTGATGATTTACGTTATTTCATGAAATATCATGTTTTTGCTGTTTGGGACTTTATGAGCCTCGCAAAACGTCTGCAACAAGAATTTACATGCGTAACCATTCCTTGGACTCCTAAAAGCAATAATAAAGCAGCAAGAGCTATGAATGATATCATTCTTGGCGAAGAAACTGATGAAAACCTCGATGGAACACACGCCTCTCATTACGAAATGTATTTACATGCGATGAAAGATGTTCAAGCAGATCCTAAACAAGTTCTTGCTATGGTAAGTGATTTTGAAAAAAATCCAAAAGGGAATTTCAACGAGATTGTTGCTAAACAAGACATTCCTGATTACGTCAAACAATTTGTAACTCATAATTTAAATACAGCCATAAATGGCAGTATAGATGAAGTTCTTGGCTCTTTTTTTTATGGCCGAGAAGATGCTATTCCTGAAATGTTTAGTAATTTACTAAAGGAATGGGGATTAAAAGAAAAAGATTATCCTAAATTTGTATATTATTTGGTCAGACATATTGAGCTTGATGGAGATTCTCATGGTCCAGCCGTCAATAGTATTATCTCCAACTTAAAAGATAACCCAGAAAAATATATTTCCTTATTAAAAAGTGCCATAGCTGCTGTTCAATATCGAATTAATCTATGGGATGGAATCTATACAGATTTAACCTCTGGTGTCGCTAAAATATAACTTTTAAATAAAGTAGTAAGGTTTTTTAATAAACCTTACTTACTCATGTTTATTCTGGCAACAAAATACTTGTCATTGCCTGACAAGCAATACCTTCTTCTCTACCTGTAAAACCAAGTTTTTCAGTTGTTGTTGCTTTTACAGAAACACGAGAAAATTCAATTTGCAAGAGCTCTGCCACTTTTTCGCGCATTTGATCAATATATGGGCGCATTTTGGGACGTTCACAAATTAAAGTTAGATCAATATTAATAATCTTTCCTCCACGTATGCGCACACGTTCACCTGCATGAATTAAAAATTGTTTGCTGTCTGCATTTTTCCATTGATTATCAGATGGTGGAAAATGAGCCCCAATGTCTCCTTCTGCCAAGGCACCATAAATTGCATCACACAAAGCATGCAGACCTACGTCTGCATCAGAGTGGCCAGCCAGCCCAAATTCATGAGGAACCTCTATACCACATAAATAAAGAGGACGTCCTTTTTCAAAAGCGTGCACATCAAATCCAGCACCAACTCTGGGTAACATCATATTACTCATTAAACATTCCAGTCTTTTTAAATCTTCTTGATAGGTAAGTTTTATATTATTTTCATCCCCTTGAACTATAGCAACCTTGAGACCAACATTTTCAAATAATGCAGCATCATCTGTTGCGCTGGAACCAGCGGCCTGCCTGTGAATTGTCAAAAAAGGCTGAAATTGAAACCCTTGAGGGGTTTGTGCTCTATATAAATTATCCCTAGAAACAGTTTCTTCTATGAACTGATCTTTATTACGTTTTAAGGTTTCTGCTACTGGAATAGCAGGAATAGCTGCTGGATAATCTTTTAAAGCCTCAACAACTCTTAGAATAATGTCGGTCGAGATATTAGGTCTGGCCCCGTCATGAACCAACACAATATCAGGTTGCTTCTCAGCAGGTAACTTGGCTAGAGCTTCTAATCCCGCACGAACACTGTCTTGACGTTCGGCGCCACCTATAATAGGAGGTAAAATTTTGTTACTATTTAAAGGTGCCAGAATAGATAAAAGTTGATCGGGATCACCAACAGGTTGAATATAGGTTACGAGAGGTAAAAAAGCTTTTGTGGCATGATAAATGACAGGGTGCCCCAGCAAATGAATATATTGCTTTGGCACAGTTCCATCTTTATTGAAACGTTTTCCTACACCAGCTGCGAGGATAATAAGGGCTATACGCATAAAATTAAGATATCCAACTTATTGAAGATTTTACTAAGTGTTTTTATTTAAGAATAAGCTTTTATTCAAGATTGAATAATAGAGCTATTATGATAATGTTGCCAGGTGATTGTAAAGAAAGCAAAAGATTGTGACCATTTCTACTGAAACTATTCCTGTATTAAAACCAATTTGTTTAGACAAAGATAAAATTATAGATGTTCCCATTATTCTTGCCCCTATGGCTGGGGTAACGGATTATCCTTTTCGTAAATTGGTAAAAGAATTTGGAGCAGGGCTGGTAGTCTCTGAAATGATTGCATCTTGGGCGTTAATCCGAGAAAATAAAACAACCTTACAAATGGCCGAACCTCTTACAGATGGTTTAAATTCTACACAATTGGCTGGTTCTGATCCCACAGCAATGGCCGAAGCTGCTAGAATCGCTGTGGATCATGGGGCAAATATCATTGATATTAATTTTGGTTGCCCTGTTAAAAAAGTAGCTGTTGGTCAACAGGCAGGTTCTGCATTGATGCAAGACGAAGAGAAAGCTGCAACTATTTTAGAAGCTGTTGTAAAAGCTGTTGACGTGCCAGTGACCCTAAAAATGCGTATGGGGTGGGATCAACAATCTTTAAATGCGCCAGCGCTTTCGAAAATTGCTGAAGATTGTGGAATTAAAATGGTGACGATTCATGGTCGTACTCGACAACAACTTTATCGTGGTTCTGCGGATTGGGCTTTTATTCGTAGTGTCAAAGATGCTGTTTCTATTCCTATTATTGTGAATGGGGATATTATTGATATTGAAACAGCAACAATCGCACTTCAACAGTCCGGAGCAGATGGCTTAATGGTCCGGAGGGGATGTTACGGAAAACCTTGGTTCCTTGCACAATTAAGGCATTATTTTACGCATCATGAAATCTTGGATGATCCTTCTTTGCCAGCACAAAAAGAGATTTTATTAAAACATTATAACAGTATGTTATCTTATTATGGTGATCGTTCTGGGGTCAGATTATCACGAAAACACATTTCGTGGTATTCAGCTGGATTACATGGTTCCGCTGCTTTTAGAGCATCAATCAATAAAATGGATAATCCTGAAGACGTAATTACAGCTATTCAGACTTTTTACGATCAAAATATTCAGCACCAACAAGATGCTTTACTTCATTAATATAAAAAGATGCAAGAACCTCTTAAAGATTTAAATGGTTATGACATTATTGAATCCCTGCCAACCCCTTTGATTGTGGCAGATGATCAATATAATATCTTATATATGAATGGTGCTGCTGAAGATTTTTTAATGATTTCAAGAAAAAATCTTCAGCAATATTCTCTCTACTCATTCTTTCCCAAAGCCTATGACGTTACTGACCTGATTAAAAAAGTAAAAGCTAAAAAAAGGGCGATTGTTGAGTATGAAGTCGATATTTTTACTTATAATCAGATTATTAAACCAATAACGTTATATATTGCGCCATTTATTAATCATGAAAACTATATAACGATCAGTCTTCATGATTATTCAATTGTTAAAACAATTGAAGAAAAAGCAAGTTTCCACAAGGTTTCTAGAAGTGTGGCGAATATGGCGGCTTTGCTTGCTCATGAAATAAAAAATCCGCTCTCTGGTATAAAAGGAGCTGCTCAATTACTAGAGAATTCTCTAAATGAAAATGATAAAGAGCTTACAACCCTAATTTGTAACGAGGTCGAGAGAATTAAAAACCTAGTTGATCGAACAGGCGTTTTTTATAATCGAGCTTTGCAAATTAGTGATGTTAATATTTATTCTGTATTAGCACATGTAAAAAAAATAGCTGAAAATGGATTTGCCTCTACTATTTCTATTAAAACTATTTATGATCCTTCTTTACCATTGATAAAAGCTGATAAAGATCTATTAATCCAAGTATTTATTAATCTCATTAAAAACGCGGCTGAAGCTATTGGTACAACGCGTAAGGATGGAGAGATTACTCTTATTATTGGCTATGAACCTCATTTGGTTATGAATATTTCCAAAGCAAAAAAAAGAGTAATGTTGCCTCTGATGATCATAATTCGCGATAATGGTCCTGGCATTTCAGATTCTATCAAACAACGTTTATTTGAGCCTTTTGTCAGCAGTCGACCTAATGGAACAGGATTGGGATTGGCACTTTGTGGAAAAATTATTAATGATCATGGAGGAATCATTGATATTCATAGCCAAAAAGGTAAAACTGATATAAAAATATTTTTACCACTTACTGGTTTTTAACTCCTGGATATTTTTAATAATGTTTCAAAACGCTCCAACAATTCTTGTTGCCGACGATGATCGTTCTATTCGCACCGTCCTAAAACAAGCATTGAACCGTGCAAAATATAATGTTGAACTGACCGATAATGCTACAGAGTTATGGCAATGGGTTTGTGCTGGAAAAGGAGACGTCATTATTACTGATGTTTCCATGCCAGATAGAAATGTTTTTGAAGTCATTCCAAAGATTAAAGAGATTAATCCAGGTTTACCGATTATTATTATTAGTGCGCTTTCAACTTTATCGACGGCTTTACAAGCTGAAAAAGAAAGTGTTTTTGAATATTTACCTAAACCATTTGACTTAGATAAACTTCTTAATGCTGTTCAACAAGCGTTAACGCTTTCTAATAATGTAAATAAACAATTAGAAATTACCGAAGCACTACCTCTAGTTGGCAAATCTGCTGTGATGCAAAATATTTATCGTATGATTGCACGCCTAATTAACTCTGATTTAAGTGTCATTATTTCTGGAGAAAATGGTACAGGTAAAGAGGCTGTTGCGAAAACTTTACATCATTATGGCAATCGACGAAATTATCCTTTTATATCCTTAAATATTACGGCTATGTCCGCCAGTGAAATTGAAAATAAACTCTTTGGAAATGAAGATGCAGACAATTACCAACCAGGATATTTGACACAAGCGGCTCAAGGCACTCTATTTTTAGATGAAATAGGAGAAATGCCAATTGAAGTTCAAACACGTTTAATTAGAATTTTAAAAGATAATGGTGAAGGTTCGAAATTATCAACGAGGATTATAGCATCCACATGCCAAGATTTATTCACATTAGTGCAGAATCAAAAATTTAGAGAAGATTTATATTATCGTTTGAATATTATTCCTGTTCATATGCCACCACTAAAAGATCGTGCTGAAGATATTCCTTTATTAATCCAATATTTCTTACAAGAAAATTCAAGTTCTACAATATTATCAGAACAATCAATTAATCTTTTAAAAGCTTATCACTGGCCAGGTAATATTCGTGAGTTACAAAATTTGGTTGTACGCTTGGCAGCATTATATCCAAATCAATTGATACAAGATGATTTAATCACCAAAAGTCTACAAAAAAAATTGTCTCAAAAAAAACAATCAGAAACTTTATCTTTGTCTGTATTTATTGAAGATCACATTCGACGTTATTTTTTTGAAAATAAAGGCTTACCAATTAATAAATTATATGCTCAAATGGTTGCTGAAGTTGAAAAACCACTGATAGAGCAAACTTTAAT
>DWPH01000005.1:0-20868 GCA_018251535.1 Autochton itylus | reverse complement strand
GATGTTGTTCTGAATTCTTTATCAGGTGAATTGTTACATGAAAGCTTGGCATTAGTTGCGCCGTTTGGACGTTTCTTTGAAGTAGGTAAACGAGATATTGTTGAAGAAAAATGGCTGCCAATGCAGGCGTTTAACGACAATATTGCGTTTTTCTCTATGGATTTGGATCGTATGTTGGCTCAACGTCCAGATGAAATTATGCGAATGTTGATCGAAGTTACACGACAAGTAATGATGAGAAACATCGTAATGCCTCCATGTACGATATTCCCAGCATCAAAATGTATCGAAGCATTCAGACAGATGGCTTCTGCTCAACATATTGGTAAAATTGTTATTGATTTTACTGATACCAAAGATGTCATGGTTAAGCCTGTTCCAAAAGACTTGCCAACAGTTTCTGCTGATGCGGTTTATGTGATTACGGGTGCATTTGGTGGTATGGGCTTACAACTGGTTCAATGGTTGGCGGCACTTGGTGCAAGACATTTGGTTGTTGTTGGACGTTCTTTGAAAAAAGATGATGAGAATATCCAAAAAGCAATTAAGGTATTAGAGCAAAACGATGTACATTTATATCAAATGCAGGCAGACATTACGGATTACGACAGTATTAAATCTGTTATTGATAAAGTAACTCAATTGGATGTTCCTTTAAAAGGTATCTTCCATTGTGCAGCAGTGATCGATGATGGTGTTATTGAAAATCTGGATGATGAACGCTTGGCTCGCGTGATGTTGCCTAAAGCACAAGGGGCGTGGAATTTACATGAACTCACCAAAGATATTGATCTAGATCATTTTGTTTTATTCTCTTCTGCTACTAATCTTCTCGGAAATATTGGGCAAGCAGCTTATGTTTCTGCGAATTTCTTCTTGGATGCCTTAGCCAAATACCGTAAAGAGATTGGTCTTCCTGCTCTTGCGATTGAATGGGGTGCGATTGACGGTGGGTCAATGTTCCAAAAAGATAGCCGTGCTGCTAAAAACTTTGAAGCTATTGGGGTAAGCCCTATTGCGATTAAAGAAGCTTTGGCAACGATTTCATTACTTTGGAAAGCAGATCAACCTTGTGTTGGTGTGTTAGATATTGATTGGTCTAAATGGTTTGGTGTTTTCCCAATCAGTCGTTCGGTTGGGCGCTTCCAAGATTTGCTTACATTAGGAAATTCTTCATATGAGCAAACTGAAGCATTACGTCAATTGAATGCATTACCTTTAGAGGAACGTTTACCCTTTGTGGTGCAGAATTTAATTGATATTCTGACTAAAACTTTACAAATTCCGCCTGACAGTATTGATGGTAATACTCGTTTAACTGAACTTGGTATTGATTCATTGGTTGGTGTGGAATTACAGATTGCGATTAGTAACACATTAGGGTGTGAAATTTCATTATTACAACTAATGAAAGAAGAAAATCTGCAAGATGTGGGTAAAGTATTATTAAGAAAGCTGAAGGTTCCATTTGAAAGTAATGAGTCATTAGTTCTTGATTCTGATGCGCAAACACCTACATCTGAATCTGAAGAGATTACACCAATGATTGAAAATGCTCCAAAGAAAGAAGTGGAATAAGCATAAATAATGGCTCTTATTATTCCAGATGATACCGAGGAAGATTGGGCATGTAAGGCTTATGGCATTGTCGACTGGCACACATCTACGTTGGTCGACATGCTACAGCATCGTGCAAAACTTTCCCCATCAATGGTTTTGTATACTTTGTTGGATGGTGATTGTAACCCAGTTGACCATTTAACGAGTGTTCAATTAGATGATAATGCAGCAACAATTGCAGCAGGTTTACTTCATTTTGGCAAAGAGGGGGATCGTGTCCTTCTTTTATGTGATAATGATTTAAATTATATTTCTGCTTTTTTTGGATGTATTTACGCAGGCATGATTCCTGCTTCTGGTGTTCATATTGATGTGATGCGTAGTGATGAACGCTTTGAAATGGTAGCAAATGATGCGCAGCCTAGATTGATTATTGGACCACGCAAAATTCTTGCTGATTACAAGGCTGTTCATAAAGATCTTGATTGTAAACCTATATGGGTATCTTTGGAGGTTTTATTAAATGCAAAAAATAAAATCGCTATTAAAGGAGATAACCAAGGGGTCGCGTTTATTCAATATACCTCAGGGACAACTAAAAACACTCGTGGTATTGAATTAACGCATCGTAATTTGATTTTTAATTTACGTCATCAGGCAAAAAGTTATGAGTATCTTGATGAAGACTATAGTGGGTTAAGTTGGTTACCTTTAGCTCATGATATGGGATTGATTGGTTGTGTATTATTGGCTATTGGAACTGGGGGGCGATGTACATTATTGCCTCCTAAATATTTTATCGAAAAGCCAGTTCGTTGGTTAAAGGCATTAACAAAATATAAAGTCAGTATGTCTGGTGGCCCGACTTTTGCATATAATTTATGTACAAGAGAAGTTACCGAAGAAGAAATGCAAGAACTAGACTTGTCTCATTGGGAGCTTGCTCTTAATGGTGCGGACACGGCTCAGGCAGATATCATGCAACGTTTTTGTAAAAAATTTGCTGATGTGGGTTTCAGAGCGCGTCATTTAGTGTTTGGATATGGCTTAGCAGAAGCAACGCTTACTGTGACTAGAACAAAAAGACGCGTTTCTCCTAAATTTAGAAGTTTTTCTCGAAGTGCATTAATGGCTGGTTTCGCTTGGCCAAGTACGAACAAATTTGATCGTAGGGAGTTGATTTCTTGCGGAACGTCTTTAGAGGATCAAAAGGTTGCCATTGTTGATCCAGAATCTCGCAAGGCGGTCAGAAGTGGACGTGTTGGAGAGATTTGGATCAGTGGTCCTAGTATTGCTAAGGGATATTTTCAACGACCAGAGTTAACAGAAGAAGTATTCCATGCAAAAATTGTTGGACAAGATGAAAATTATTTACGTACGGGTGATCTTGGATTTTTATTAAATGATAATTTATTTTTTTCTGGGCGAATGAGTAATGTCATTGTTTTACGTGGAAAAACATATGATCCTGATGATGTTAGTGGTGCTTTAGAAGCTGCATGTTCAGATATCAGGCCCAATGCAACGGCGTTCTTTTTAGCTAATCCAGAAGATTTTGCGTCGATTACGGTTATCATTGAGTTGGTTAAAAAGCCTTTGAATTCTTATGAAGAAATTGCTGAAAAGGCTTATGAAGTCATTACAAAAACGTATGATATCTGGCCTAAAATGATTGCGCTTACACGTCCAGGTGGTGTTTTGAAGACTCCAAGTGGAAAAGCGCAAATTGCTAGAACACGTAAAGCATTGCATGAAAATGCATTGCCTGTTATTCAAAAGTTTGAGTACGAAGTACCAGATCTTCCACCGCCATTATCTCGTGAAGAGGCATTAATTGAGGTTGAAAAATGGATTGCTGAGGAAACAAAAGATTGGGATGAAGATGTTAAAGAATTAACGCGTGAGAAATTGGTAAATAGAGAAGTGGATTCAGAACTGTTATTAAATTTAAGACGAGCTTTTGAACATCATTTCCATATTCAAATTGATCCATCCGAGTTTATGGTAGCATGTCAGGATTATAAGGATTTATGTAATTTACTGGCAGGCCAAATTAGTGTAAGTGCATAATCATAAAAATGCATAATATAAAAAGAAAAAAAGGGCATAGAGAATGAGTGAAGATTCCAAAGTTAAAGTTGAAGGTTTTGAGCGGATTAAATTAAAAACACGTGATGAGCAAGAAGTAGAACAAAATTCTAAAAATTCTGTAGCGGCACCAGTCATTCAAGAACTGTCAGAAAGATTTGCTCCTAAAATTGGTGGAGAGATGACGCCAAATCAAGAAGTGCAAAGCTCAGTTGAAAGTAATCAAGCGCAACCAAGTAATGTGCAGCCTCCTACAACAGTAGAGGCTAATCTTGTGCAACCTCCTGCGATGCCTACACAAGAAGGTGAGCATGGTATTTTTTATGATTTTAACTTTGGAATGCGTGTGTGTGTTCCCAAACCTGTTGAAGGTGAGGGGTGGCGTATTCAATTATATGATTTGGATGCAGAGGTTGGATTATTAGATCAACCTTGCTTTGATGTGGGGCATGCGGCAACAGCAAAGCATCATTTCTTAAACGGAAAAATAACAGTTTGTAAAATTTATAAAGATGGAAAAGTAGAAGAGGTTTTCTCTCGTAAATATGATGCTAAAGATAAAAATGTTTTGATTGTTTTCCCTAATGGTTCATTAGGCGATTCTTTGGGATGGATGCCTTATGCTGAGAAATTTAGAAAGAAACATCATTGTAATTTAACAGTTGCAATTGGTAAACCATTAATTGAATTGTTTGAAAAATCCTATCCAGAAATAAAATTTGTTGATTCTGTAGAGTATTCAAAACAAGAGAAAAAAGATAGTTTTTATGCTTCCTATTATATAGGATTATTCTTTAAAGATGAGGATAATCATTGGCAACCACAAGACTTCAGACAAGTTGGTTTGCATCGTACAGCAGGTTATATCTTGGGTGTTGACCCAACTGAAGAGCCTCCTAAATTAACTGTTGATGATGATACCCGTCCAATAGAAGAACCTTATGTTGTTATCGCAGCTCAAGCATCAACACAATGTAAATACTGGAATAATCCATATGGATGGCATAAAGTTATTGAATTTTTAAAGTCAGTTGGATACCGAGTTATTTGTATTGATAAGGAAATTACATTTGGGAGAGACCTTGTTTGGAATCATATTCCTAATGGTGCAGAAGATCAAACAGGGCCCCGCTCTTTGACGGAACGTGCTCGTTGGTTAAAACACGCTGAATTTTTTGTAGGTCTGTCTTCTGGTTTGGCTTGGTTGGCTTGGGGGGCAGGAATACCCGTTGTGATTATTTCTGGCTTTACGCATCCTTCGACTGAGTTTAATACTCCTTATCGTGTGTTTAGTACACATGTATGTAATAGTTGTTGGAATGATATTCGTTATCAGTTTGATCATAGTAATTTTTTATATTGTCCAAAACATCAAAATACATCTCGTCAGTTTGAATGTACAAAAGGGATCTCGCATCAACATGTAATCAGTACGATTATGAAAATCCCTGGATGTCGTAAACAACCTGTAGTTTCAGTCTAATTATTATAAAAAGCCTTTGAGTTTTAAACTCAAAGGCTTTTTAATTACTTTAAATTACGCAGATTATGCCTTGGATATACAAATCATATAATTTATTTTTACGTTATTAGTTATTTTCCAACCATTTGGTCTCAAGGTTAATCCAGCTATGTCAACTATACGTAACCCCGCATGATGAGCCATCTTTCCAAGTTCAGCAGGTGTTATAAACTGTTTCCAGTTATGAGTACCAATTGGTAATTTACGAGTTAAATACTCCGCACCTAGTTTAGCAAACAAAAAAGAGGGAATATTGCGATTTATTGTAGAAAGAAAAGCAATTCCTTGATTTGTTAAAAGCCTAGAGATATTATGAACAAATTCTTGAGGATCATTCACATGCTCCAACAGTTCTAAGGCGTTGATAATTTGAAATTGTCTTGATTCAGAGACCAACTCTTCAATTGTTCCTACTTGATAGGTTATTTCACCGCTATTAGGTGGAAGAGGCACGCTATTTAAATGATTTTTTCCAGCCTGAATAACGTCTTTTGCAGCATCAACACCAATGACATTATATCCCAAAGAGGCCAAGCCCTCACTGGCGATACCAACACCACAACCAATATCTAAAATTGGGTGTGTTTTATCTAATGGTTGATATGTTTTAAGTATATTTTGAATCCATTCGATACGGAGTGCATTCATTTCATGTAGGGGGCTCATTGGGCCTGTTCGATTCCACCATTCACTGGCTATGGCATTAAATCGATTAATTTCGTCTTCTTTAACAGAATTCTTTTGATTGTGTGGGTCAGGTGGTGTAACGGTGGACATAATTAGGCCTTTCACAGGGTCACCAAGATGAATTAATCAAATTATAAACAAAAAAAGAAGTCAATAGTTTGATTATCAATTATAACTGGGTTAAATAATTCATTAACGATATTTTAATCAATAAAGTCTATAGTTTCATTATGTAAAGAGTAATAATGAAATAATCATTGCGGAGTTTGTCTTTTATGCCTCTTAATGCCCCTAGAATAGTAATGAAATTTGGTGGTACATCTGTTGCCGATTTAGATAGAATTCGAAATGTAGCGAAAACGGTCAAAAAGCAAGTTGAGGCAGGGTGTGAAGTCACAGTTGTTGTCTCTGCAATGTCTGGTGTTACCAATCAGTTAGTCGGTTATTGTGAATCTTTAAACCCATTATTTGATCCTTGTGAATATGATTCGATTGTTGCCACGGGTGAGCAAGTAACCAGTGGTTTATTAGCGATTGCCTTGCAAACTTTAGGTGTGAAATCACGATCTTGGGCAGGATGGCAGATCCCAATTTTAACAGATGATGCACATAGCAAAGCAAGAATCAAATCAATTGATTCTTCCAAGCTTATTGAATGTATGCAATCAGGGGTTGTCCCTGTTGTTGCAGGCTTTCAAGGTGTAGATGATAATGGTCGCGTTGCAACATTAGGGCGCGGTGGTTCTGATACTTCTGCGGTTGCACTTGCAGCAAGTATGCAAGCAACAAGATGCGATATTTATACAGATGTTGATGGAATTTATACAACAGACCCCAGAATTGTCAAAAAGGCAAAACGTATCTCAGCGATTGCTTATGAGGAAATGCTAGAGCTGGCTTCTGTTGGTGCAAAAGTTTTGCAAACACGTAGTGTAGAGTTGGCAATGAAAGAACAGGTCAGGGTTCAGGTGCTGTCCAGTTTTGATGATAATCCAGCACCGATGGAAAATTCGTTACCTGGGTCTTTAGTTGTAAGTGAGGATGAAATTATGGAAAAAGAACAAGTTACTGGTATTGCATATTCTTTAAACGAGGCTAAAGTCGTTATCAAAGATATTCCTGATCATCCTGGTATTGCAGCATCAGTTTTTGCACCTTTGGCACGCGAAAACGTCAATGTTGATATGATCGTGCAAAGCAGTGGCAGCAATCAAAAAACAGATATGACGTTTACAGTTCCTAAAACAGATTTATTAAATGTTCAAAAGATTTTGGAACGTGAAAGAGAACATATTGGTTTTGCAGAAATGTTAACCGATGATGATGTGGTAAAAATCAGTGTTGTTGGTATTGGTATGCGTTCTCACACTGGGGTTGCAAATACCATGTTTAAAACGTTGGCAGAACGTTCAATTAATGTTCAAGTGATTTCTACTAGTGAGATAAAAGTTTCCGTATTGGTTGCAGCCGAGTATGTTGAATTAGCCGTTCGTGCGTTACATACGGCTTATGGGTTGGATGCTCAATAATGCAACATAACGGGGTTGATTTGATGGATTTAGATAAAGATGCGCAAAACGAATTAGCAACTTTGTGGAACAGAGGAACTGAGTTTCTAGGTTCTGAGGTTGCTATTTTAGCAGGTGCAATGTCTTGGGTCAGTGAACGCCATCTTGTTTCTGCGATTTCTAATGCAGGTGGTTTTGGTGTAATTGCTTGTGGTGCAATGGATCCTGCTTTATTAGAAGCAGAAATTGTTGCAACGCAGTCCATGACGACTAAGCCTTTTGGTGTTAATTTAATTACCATGCATCCTCAGCTTAATGAGTTAATTGATGTTTGTTTAAAATTAAATGTAAAACATATTGTGCTGGCTGGGGGGGTTCCTTCTGGTGCAGCGATAAAAAAAATTAAAGATGGTGGCGCACAAGTGGTTGCTTTTGCTCCAGCTTTGGTTTTGGCTAAACGCTTGATAAAAATGGGTGTTGATGCGCTGGTAATTGAGGGCGCAGAAGCAGGCGGGCATGTTGGCCCTGTTTCTTTGACAGTATTGGCTCAAGAGATTTTACCTATTATTCGCGAAGTGCCTGTTTTTGTTGCTGGTGGGCTTGGGCGAGGGGATGCAATTTTATCTTACTTAGAAATGGGAGCCTCTGGAGCTCAACTGGGTACAGTGTTTGCAGCTTCTGTAGAAAGCCAAGCGCACGACAATTTCAAAAAAGCTTTTATCAGAGCAGCAGCTCGTGATGCTGTTACAACCGTGCAAATTGATGACTCTTTTCCTGTTATTCCCGTTCGAGCTTTGGCTAATCAAGGAACCAAAGATTTTATGAAGCATCAAGCGGCTATGATTCAAAAATATCAAAATCAAGTACTCAGCAAAGAAGAGGCTCAATTAGATATTGAACATTTCTGGGCTGGTGCTTTACGTCGCGCAGTAAAGGACGGAGACGTTGAGAATGGTTCTGTGATGGCAGGGCAATCTGTGGGAATGGTTAAAGAGATATTGCCAGTTAAAGAAATTATTCATAACTTAGTGAAACAAGCGGTTGATGCCTTGGTGGTTAGACGTCAACGGATTAAATAATCATAATTAACCTTAGGTTGAATGAAGCATGAGCGACTTAAGCCAATTGCACTCTGAAAAAAATATCGGAGATATGCTAAAGAATCGTAGAGAAGAGTTAGGGCTTAGCCTTGATGAAGCCTCTCAACGGTTACGTATTCGTCTAATATTTTTAAAAGCATTAGAGGATGGGCGTATTGATCAATTGCCGGGTGTTGCTTATGCTTCTGGTTTCTTAAGGGCTTATGCAGAATTATTAAACTTAGATAGTGATGCGTTGGTGAAGCGTTTTCGTCAAGAAAGCCAAGCTAATGCTGAAAAACCAAAGTTGATGTTTCCTGCCCCTGTGCCGCAAAGTGGTATTCCAGCTGGGGTTATTGTTTTTTTTAGTCTTTTGATTATGGTTGGGGCGTATATTGGTTGGTATAAGATGTCTGATCATCACCAATCTCCTTCTGAAACAATCCCGCCTCCACCAGCACAACTAGATCAAAAAGTAGGGGAACCTCAACAAGTTTCACCACAAATTGCATCTATTATGCCATCAGAACATCCTGTATCTATGTCAGGCAATGAGAATAAGGCTACTTCTGCTGATGTTAATAACAATAAACAGGTGGGGAGTAATCCATTAACACCTTTGACGGATTTAATGCGCCCAGTGTCTTCTGATCAGTTGCCACAGCAACCCTCGTCAGTTCCTGCAGTTACAAATATCATTCCTGCTGAAACAAAAGAGCCTGAGAAGCCGTTGATAATCAAAGCAATTGCCCCTAGTTGGTTACAGATCAAAGATAAAACGGGTAAAGTTTTATATCAAAAAATACTAAAAACGGATGAAACTTGGCAAGTTCCCAGCGATCAAGATGAGGTTGTGTTGACAATTGCTAATCCTGGTGTTGTTGTTTTACAAAAAGGCGATATTCAATCCTCACCGTTAGGAAAAAAAGGTAAAGCCTTGCGTCGTTTTGTGCTGAATAAGGAAAAAGCTGACAAATTATTGAACCCAGAAGACGGTGATATAACCCCCCCTTCTGATGAAGGAATACCTCAAGAAGTGAAAAAGAAACCAGTCGTAAGCAAGCCTGTTTCACGTTCTAAACATGATGTATCTGCTGATGATCTTAATGCAAAACAGCTTAATCGTTGAGTTTATTGAGGGCAAAGAATTGCACCTTTCATCAAGCGTTCCTAAATAAGAAGTTATTAAATAAGATTATATAGCGATTTTTTTGAATAATTTGATATATTCTATAGATCATTTCGGAGATTGAAATTAAATGAGTTTACGCCCATATCAACATATTGAACGCAATAAAACCCGCCAGATTCACGTTGGATCTGTTCCTGTGGGCGGTGATGCGCCGATCAGTGTGCAAACAATGACCAATACGTTGACCAGTGATGCCAAAGCAACCATTGCACAAATCAAACGTGCAGAAAAAGTTGGTGTGGATATTGTTCGTGTTTCTTGCCCTGATGAAGCAAGTACTGCAGCACTCAAAGAAATTGTGCAAAATGTGAATGTGCCAATTGTTGCTGATATTCATTTTCATTATAAAAGAGCCATTGAAGCAGCCAAAGCAGGCGCAGCTTGTTTACGTATTAATCCTGGTAATATTGGTAATGCAGAACGTGTTCGTGAGGTTATCAAAGCGGCTAAGGATTATAATTGTTCCATTCGTATTGGGGTAAATGCGGGTTCTTTGGAAAAGCATTTATTAGAAAAATACGGTGAGCCTAATCCTGATGCATTGGTTGAAAGTGCATTGGAACATGCAAAGATTTTAGAAGATAATGATTTCCGTGAATTTAAAATCAGTGTCAAAGCATCCGATGTATTCTTAGCGGTTGAATCCTATCGTTTATTATCCGAAGCTTGTGATTATCCATTACATATTGGAATTACCGAGGCTGGTGGAAAACGTGCAGGAACAGTAAAATCTTCTATTGGTTTAGGCTCTTTATTATGGGCGGGTATTGGTGATACAATGCGCGTTTCTTTATCTGCAGAACCAGAAGAAGAGGTTGCAGTAGGTTGGGATATTTTAAAAAGTCTTGGCTTACGTCATCGTGGGGTACATGTGGTTTCTTGTCCATCTTGTGCGCGTCAAGGTTTCCAAGTTATTCCTACGGTTGCTAAACTCGAAGAACGTTTGGCACATATTGAAACACCACTTTCATTATCAGTAATTGGGTGTGTGGTTAACGGCCCTGGTGAAGCAACAATGACAGATGTTGGGGTAACAGGGGGAGGCTCTGGTCGTCATATGGTTTATATAGCGGGTAAACAAGATCATACGGTGCCAGCAGAAGATATGATTGATCATATTGTCGAGTTGGTAGAGAAAAAAGCTGCTGAGATTGAAGCTGAAAAAGCTGCAGCCAAAGCAAAAGAAGCATCTAAATAATTTTATAAACTTTAAGGCAGGATAAAAGCGTGAGTGTGGTAAAGCCCGTTCGTGGAACGCATGATTTAATTGGTGAAGAATCTAGACGTCATCAACATGTTATTCAAGTTGCAAAAAAAGTAACTTCTTTATATGGGTTCGAGGAATGGACTACCCCCGTTTTTGAAGAAACAACCGTATTCGCACGCTCTTTGGGGGAAACTTCGGATGTAGTTTCCAAAGAGATGTATTGTTTTGAAGATCGTGGTGGTGATTCATTAACATTGCGTCCAGAGGGAACAGCAGGGATTTGCCGTGCATTGGTTACCAATGGATTAACTCAGTCTTTACCACAAAAGGCTTTTTACGCAGGTCCGATGTTTCGTTATGAGCGTCCACAAAAAGGGCGTTATCGTCAGTTTCATCAAATTGGGGCTGAGCTATTAGGAACGTCTACGCCATTTGCAGATGCAGAAATGATCGCAATGGGTTATCATATTTTGCGTGAGCTTGGCATTGCTGATGATGTGGTGCTAGAGCTGAATACATTGGGTGATGTTCCAAGCCGTAAAGCGTGGAGAGAGGCGTTGATTTCTTATTTTCAAGCCTTTCAATCCAAACTATCAGAAGATAGTCGCAATCGCTTAGAAAAAAATCCGCTGCGTATTTTAGATAGTAAAGCACCTGAAGATCGAGTATTGTTGGCAAATGCCCCTGCTTTAAAAGAGCATATGACCCCTGAAGCACAAATGTTTTGGGATCAATTAAGGGTAGCATTGGATCAGTTTCATATTCCATATAAAGTAAATCCTTATATTGTTCGTGGCTTGGATTATTACAGCCATACGGTTTTTGAGTTCGTGACGACCAAGCTTGGTGCGCAAGGCACTGTTTTAGCGGGTGGGCGTTACGAAGGCTTGGTTGAAGAAATGGGTGGTCCTGCCGTTCCTTCGATTGGTTGGGCAGCTGGGGTAGAACGGTTGGCTTTGTTGCTAGAACAAAGTCCAAAAGCCTCTGTGCCCATAGTAATCATTCCATTATCTGATGATGTGCATCAAGTTGCGTTTTCTGTATTACAAGATTTACGTTATCACGGAATTTATGCCGATATTGCGTATAAAGGAAACTTGCGCAAACAAATGGAACGTGCGAATAAATTGAATGCACCATTAGCTTTGTTAATCGGTGAGGAAGAAGCACAAAAACAAGTTGTGCAAGTAAAAGATTTAATCTCTGGCGAACAGGCTGAAGTTGCTTTAACGGAACTTGTTGCGTATTGTAAAATGAAATTGGCGAAATAATCGATGTCTTCTGAAGAATTTTCTATAAGTTTTAATGATCGTTTGGACAAAATTGTTGCTCGTTCAGAGGAGCTGCAGCATATTTTATCCACTGAGATTTCAGGGGATGAGTTTATTGAGGCCTCTCGTGAATACGCAGATCTCAATGCAATTGTAGCGTTGGTTCATGCGTTGCGTGGTGCTGAAGAAGAGGCAAAAGCAGCTGAAGAGATGTTACAAGATCCTGAAATGAAGGATCTGGCAGAGGCTGAACTGGAAACTTTGAATGAAAAGTTACCTCAGTTAAGGCATGATATTCGTTTGGCAATGCTTCCCAAGGATAAAGCTGATGAAGGGGATGCGATTTTAGAAATTCGCCCTGCGGCTGGTGGGGATGAAGCTGGTATCTTTGCAGCAGAATTATTTGGAGCATATCAACGCTATTCTGATATGAAAGGCTGGCGTTTTGAAGTCATGGAATATGATGACACAGGCGTTGGTGGGATCAAAGGGGCAATGGCTTCGATTGCTGGAAACAACGTGTTTGCGCGTTTAAAATATGAATCTGGTGTTCATCGTGTGCAACGTGTTCCCGCAACAGAAAGTCAAGGACGCATTCACACCTCTACCGTAACGGTGGCAGTATTGCCAGAGGCTGAAGAGGTTGATGTAGATATTGATGAAAAAGATTTGCGTATTGACGTATATCGTGCTTCTGGTGCGGGTGGTCAGCACGTTAATAAAACAGAAAGTGCGGTGCGTATTACCCATATGCCTTCGGGTGTAGTGGTTGCAATGCAAGAGGAAAAAAGCCAGCATAAGAACAAAGCAAAGGCAATGAAGATCTTGCGTGCGCGTTTATATGAACAACAACGTGCTTCGTTGCATGCTGATCGTGCTGCTGATCGTCGTTCTCAGGTGGGAACGGGGGATCGCTCAGAGCGTATTCGCACTTATAATTTTCCACAAGGGCGTGTAACCGACCATCGTATTAATTTAACCTTGCATAAAATCGATCGTATTATGCTCGGAGAGTTCGATGAAATCGTGGATAGTTTAGCCCAAGAAGAACAATCAAGAATGCTAGCTGCTGAAGAAGCGATGTAAGATTTATTAAATATGTTAAGGATTTAAAAATACTTAGTCATCTAGGGCAACGGATTTGCATTATGGGGCCGTCAAATAGTGGAAAATCTACTTTGGCGGTGGCTATCAGTAAGTCGAGTGGTTATCAATCTATTCATTTAGATCAATTGCGTCATTTTCCAGGAACTAATTGGCAACAAAGACCTGTCGAAGAATTTATTACCTTGCATAATCAGGCTATCAGCGGAAAAGTATGGGTTATAGAGGGAAATTACTCTATGTGTTTGCCTGAACGTCTCGCGAGGGCAACGGGCTTTATTCTTTTGGATGTTTCGACGCCTTTAAGCTTGGTGCGTTATCTTCGTCGAACTTTATTTGAAAGTAAGAGAGTAGGGAGTTTGGGAAATAAAAAAGATCATATTCAATGGTCAATGATTCGTCATATTATGGTTGCTACCCAAATTAACCGAAGACGCTATAGAGAGGTATTTAATCAGATTAAATTACCTAAAATCAGTTTGTTATCTTCTAAAGCTATTAATAATTTTTATTACTCCGAGACTTTATATAAATAATTATCTAATTGTATCTTTATGATTAAGAAAAGATGCAAATTCGTTGATAGCTTTGTTCCAGAAAAATAATATAGGCTATAGTTATGTATTGGGTGAATCTATGTATTGCTCTTTATTTATTTTGTATCAATAATAACCTAAGAAAAATAATAAAATTGAAATAAGTAAGGAGAACTTTAAATGAAATTTTATATTTATTTACTTGCTTTTTCCATGGCAGCTATTGCCCAGGTTTCTGCTAAGGAAACCGTTGACAATCATTGTGGCGTGGCCGAATTAAAATGTCCTGCTGTGGTCGATAAAAACCTACCTGCGGTCAAGGATATGTTGACATGGGATCAACAGCAACGTGTTATAGGATTTCGCAATGATTATCGCTCTTACAAAGGGGACGTGTTTAAAGCAGGTAACCCACAACATCTTCCTAAAGCGTTAAAAGATTTATCAAAAGTTTCATATGATTATAATGGTCAGAAATATACGTTAAACGAATATATCAAACGCAATGATGTGGCAGGGATGTTGGTGATTAAAGATGGTAAGATTGTATGGGAATTTTATGGCAAAGGAAATAATAACACAACGCTTTGGACGTCTCGCTCTGTTGGTAAATCAGTTGTTTCCACTTTGGTCGGAATTGCTCTAAAAGAAGGTAAAATTGCCTCATTAGATGATTTAATTATTAAGTATAATCCTGATGTAAAGGGAACTGCATGGGAAAATGTCACCATTAGGCAGTTGTTGCAGCATACTTCTGGTGTCGAGTGGGGCGAAGATTATACTGATTCAAAATCTGACTTTGCGCAATTAACGCAATGTGAAGCTGGGCAAGTAGCTTATGATTGTGTCAATAAGCTGGTTAAATCTCCGACACGCAAAGCATATGCAAAACCTGGACAAGCATGGTCATATTCTTCAGGCGGGGCATGGTTGCTGGGGGATACCTTGGAAAAAGCAACAGGGATGCCTTTGGCTGCATATTTACAAGAAAAAATCTGGCAACCTGATGGAATGGTCAGGGATGGTGTCTGGCATAGTTATGCCACAGGGAAACATGACGTTGGTGCGCATGGTTTTAATGCGACACTAGAAGATTGGGGTAAATTTGGGCTGTTGATTGCTAATAATGGTGTTTTGCCAGATGGTACAAAGATTTTGCCAGATCATTGGGTTAAAGATGCTGGTACATGGAATAAAGCAAAAAACTCTGTCACAGTAAAACATCCAGATGGTAGTTACGGATATGAGTGGTGGAATAATAGTGTGCCAGCAAATTATAAAGGTCACTATACAGATAAATTAAAAAGTAACGAGACACTATGGGCATTGGGTATTTTTGGTCAAGTGATTATGGTGAATCAAAAAGAAAATTTGGTGATTGTGCAATGGTCTGTATGGCCCAAAGCTGAACCATCTTTTGATCAGGAACCTTTAGAGACAGCATTAATGTTTAATGCGATTGCTGATAAATTATAAAGCTGGTTGAAGAGAATTATTTTGTAATTCTCTTCGCTTGTTTTTACGTATAGTATTTGAATTTGTCCTGATTGAAGAATATATACTACGAGCAATGGGAACCAAGTTTTTAAATATTTTTATTTTAGTTAATTTTATAAAGTTTTAGTCGTGCAACATACAGAAACCTCATTGGCATCATTGATACAAGAAGGGGAGCAGTTATTAAAAGCTGCTGACATAGAAGATTGTAGACGAGAAGCCCAACTTTTAATCGCTGCAGCTTTGCAAAAAAACATAACTGAGATCTTTATGATGGATAAAAATACGCAGCTTGATCCAGTATTAATTCGTCAGTATTTTGCCAGACGTGCCAAACGGGAACCTTTTGCGTATATCGTCAAAGAGCAGGGATTTTGGAGTTTAGATTTAGCCGTTTCGCCAGCAACCCTCATTCCAAGAGCAGACACAGAATCTTTAATTGAAGTATTACTGAAATTGTTACCTGATCGGCAAAAACCTTATCTTTTTTTAGACTTAGGTACAGGCACGGGATGTTTGTTGTTGGCTGCGTTGTCAGAATATCCTAATGCGTTTGGACTTGGGGTTGATAAAATAGAGCAGGCAGCATTGCTTGCTGGTGCAAATGCCAAACAATGCCAGTTGGAAAAGAGATCTTTGTTCATCACAGGAAATTGGGCTGATGCAATACAAGGGTCTTTTGATGTTATATTATCCAACCCGCCATATATTCGTAAAAAAGAACTATTAGAGCTGATGCCAGAAGTGCAGGCGTATGAACCTTTGTCTGCGCTTGATGGTGGTGAAGACGGATTGGATGCCTATCGATATATATGCAATCAAGCAGTTGATTTATTATCAGATCAAGGTATATTAGTACTAGAGTTAGGCATAAAGCAGGATATAGAGGTTTCAAATATTGCTTTATCCAAGGGGTTATATGTTGTTCAAAAACAACATGACTTAAATGGTTTCATCAGAGCCCTTGTTTTATCTCGACAAACATTATAAAAGAATGTGGCAAATATTATATATTGCTAGGTAAAGCAAAGATGATAGATATTACCTAATAGAGTTAAGTGAATTAATTGTTTCTGTAGTGTAAAAAAAATAAAGATCAATTAATATACTGAAAGATTCATATTTTTATTATGACAATTTAAATAGTGACTTTTCAGAACTTAGTTCCTGAATTAAAAGCTATTGCGAATAGGAAAGCACAGCGTCAACTTATGAATACAAAACGTATGCGAAGCCGTTACCATCGCCCTGGTAATGGGGGTTCTCGTAATCAAAATGGACAGGCTTCATTTAATCGAAATCATGTTTTCGACAGTAATGGGCCAGATACACGTATCCGTGGTACGGCTCAACAGCTTCATGAAAAATATCTTCAGCATGGCCGTGATGCGTTAAGTTCTGGGGATCGCGTTGCTGCAGAGAGCTTTTTTCAGTATGCAGAGCATTATTCACGTATTTTAAATATGATGAATCAATCTGCTCAACAGCGCCAACAACAACGTCCACAGCATAATAATGGATATTCAGAGAATAACGCTGAAAATGAGCATATACCTTCCTCTTCTACACAAGAAGAGCAACCTCAACCAGAGGTGGTTGCTGAAGTAATTGAAGCGATTACAGAAAAGCCTGTTGAACAAAACATCTCTGAAAAAACAGAAGAAGAACCTGTAGAAATAGCACCTGTTCGCCCACGTAGAGGCAGACCAGCACGTTCAGTCGCTGCAAAAAAGAAATTGCAAGAAGAGAGCAATTAAAATAAATTTATAAAGACGGGTGAAAAATGCTTGACTTTCTTTATGGAATAAGAGTAATTAAACCTCGTCTTTAAGATTATATTAAGGCGGCGTAGCTCAGTGGTAGAGCAGGGGAATCATAATCCCTTGGTCGGTGGTTCAAATCCGCCCGTCGCTACCATATAACAATTTGTTATATGGATATTTAAGTTTTATATTAATTTTATATAAAACAGAGTTATATTACTCTTATTTAATTTTTCATCAAAATAGCTATATAAGTATAATGTTGTTGCTTGATATATTTTATATATTTAGCATAGGCTGTGATTATGTAGATTGATAATTTATATCTTGTTAAATAAGAATTATTATAATGCATTTATTGGCATATAAATAAAGCTTCTGTTTATTATTAAGCCGTCATTTGTAAATAAACAGAAACCTATTTTATTAATTTTAGAATGCTGCTTGAAAGCGCATGGCAATTGCATCCATATTTCGACCATGCTTGTTTAATGGGTTATTTGGTGTAGAGGATGCCATGATATGATCATAGTTTAACATCACACGGAAATGAGGATTAGGATACCAGTTAAGGCCACCGGTCCAGACGGTTTGTTGTCCTCCATTGACCCCATCACTAGCATTTTTATGGCTATTTAAATCCAAGACACTCCAACGGCCACTTACTTCTAAAGCGCCCCAATGATTTTGCTTTGGATCAAAATCATATTCTACACCAGGTGCACGAAACGCAGCAGAACGAATATCATAACTTCTTGGTTTACCGAGGATGGTATAGGTTAAGGAAGTATAATATCCATCAAAATTTAGGTTGCTGCTAGAACTAGAGCGATTAATCCCATATTGAATATATTCTGATTTGGCTAGGAAACGTTTCCAACGAAAAGCAAGTTCTGGTCCAGCTTCCCAAACATTACTGACGTTATTCAAAGCCCCTGTTTGAACCAATGTTTCTTGGGTAAGTCTGAATCCAGGAGAACCAGAAAAATTATATAGTTTACCTTTGTTGGTTTGGGCAACATCAAAGGCACTTGAGGCAGAAACACCAATATGAAGATCTATATCTCGACTTGCATAAGGCCGCCCAGCAAAGCGTAACATGCCACCTGTTTGATCTTTGATAATATCTGGATTATTTTTTGTAGTATTATAAGCATGTCCTGTAAAATAAGCCCCCAAATACCAACGTTTTCCATAGGTTAATCCACCAATACTGAATCTGGAATCCCCTGCTGCAACACCACGGGCCAATTCAACAGCGGCAGGCCTTTCCATCAGTACGCCCTCGTTTGAGCTTTCAGAGCCTTCTAAGGTAACGCGTGGTTCGAAAAAGCCAAATGTCAAAATGGTATTTTTAAATCCACCATATTGCATATTCGCTTCGTACAGTCCTGCTTCTCCATTTCCAAAATCAGGAGTAATATTCACAGAGTAATTTGTATAGCGGAAGGTAATGGGAATACGACCACGACGCAAGTTTTCTCGGAATGGTGAGAAACGACCTTTCGTTTCACCTCGGCGCGTGCCTGAATTAATATAACTGCCAATATCTTCTTGTAATGCTAAACCAATAGCAAAACTATAGCGACCATCATCAGTTGCTATTGTGGGTCTTCCTGCTGGGAAACCTATGCGTAACCCACCAACATAAATGGTTTCATCATGTTCTGTTGCCGATGAAAGTAATGGCATATTTGGAGACCAAAAAGAAGCACCACGATCAGGGGGAGGTAGTCCTGTGCTATGAAGTAAATCAAGCACAGTTTTTTGATTTTGTTGGGCCTCGTCACGTTGTGCAGAAGACTGATCTGCAACATTAATCATTCTAGGATTTTGTTGAGTTATATTGTTTCCCGATTGGCCGATAGGAACAGCTGAGGATTGAGGTTGAGATGAAGCTATTGTTTGATTGGATGGTGCAGCGGTTCCCATTCCTGTTGAGGGCTGTTGAGCAACATTTATATTCTTTTTACGCTGATTAATATTAGATTTAACGGTTTCTGCTTTGAGTTTATTTTGTCGTGAGCGTAGGGATGTGACTTCCTTTTTTAGTGCCATGATCTGTTTATTCATTTCAATCATTTGTTGATTCATGGCTTTTAAGGTGGCCTCTTGACTTGTATCAGCAGAGGCTTGTTGTGAAAAGATAAATGCTGTGCTGGCTAATGTGGTGATTAACAATGTTAATCGAAATTTTTGGCAAACAACCATAGTAAAACCCTAATTCATAAAAATATTAAAGTTCTTGTATAGGATTCTAATGGTGCTTGGGTTTCAATAAGATAACAGTTTTATGAACTTTATATGACAAACTTCTAAAAAAATCTCATTTTTTTCATAAAACTTTCACACGGTTTGTGTAATTTTTTTTGTAAAGTTCCATCAGGGTTAATTTTGTATGGCCAGAGGAATTATTAATGCCATTTGTATATCAGAAGAATTTAATTACATTTTCAATGATTGGTTTATCTTTTGCTTTTTTTGCAGCATGCCTGCCATCAGTAAAAGCACAGAACATTACCAATATTACAGGGGTTGGTTCTAGTTTTGCCGCACCTTTATATCAAAATTGGGCAGCCAGCGCCTCCAAAGAAATTGATATTAAAGTCAACTATCAGGCTTTGGGTTCTAGTGCTGGTAAAAACCAAGTTATAGCAAAGACTGTTAATTTTGGTGCTTTAGATATGCCAACGTCAACCGAGCAATTAACGAATGCTAATCTATTACAATTTCCAACAGCCATTGGTGGTGTTGCTGTGGTTGTAAATATTCCAGGAATCAAAGAGAATCAACTGCGTTTGACTGGGGATATTATTGCGAATATTTACGAGGGAAAAATTACCAAATGGGATGACCCAAAGATTGCTGCATTAAATAAAGATATTACACTTCCTTCTATTGATATTGCACCTATTTATCGTGCAGATGGTTCTGGAACCACGCAAGTTTTTACATCATATTTATCCAAAGAATCTGCTGACTGGAAAAAGAATTTTGGAGCTAACACCTCTATTGCTTGGCCAGTAGGAATGGGAGGTCGAGGAAATGGTTCAGTTGCTTCTACAGTTAAAAATATAGAAGGTGGCATTGGATATGTAGAATATGCATATGCCTTACAAAATCATTTAAACACTGCACAGCTTAAGAATATTTCTGGTAGTTTTGTTTCAATTAATGAAAATTCCATCAAAGCTGCGGCCAAAGCTGCGGATTGGGTACATGCGAAAAACTATAGTGTTGATTTGATCAACACCAAAGACGACGATTCTTGGCCAATTGTTTCCACAACCTATATATTACTTCCAGTCTATAGTCAGGATTCCAAAGCAGTAATCAAATTTTTTAGGTGGGGTTTTGATCATGGGGACGCTATTGCTACGCAGTTGCACTCTGTTCCATTGCCCATCGTTGTCAAAGAAAAGATTGAAAAAACTTGGGAATATGCAGGGGTAGCATCAAAAGAGGCAAAGAAATAAATATGGCTATTTTTCAGTCAAAGAATCGTAAAAACAACCAAATTTTACCTTATTTATTCACCTCATTGACTTGGTGCAGTGGTGCTTTGATTATATTGATCTTTATTGGGTTGATTATCGAGTTATGTTGGCAAGGCAGACAGGCATTTTCAATTTTTGGTTTTGAATTTATTACCTCAACTACCTGGAATCCTGTAAAGCAACAATATAGCGCAGGCGTTTCTTTGATTGGCACTTTGCTGAGTTCTTGTATCGGTGTAATGCTGGCTTTGCCGTTATCTTTTGGGTGTGCTTATTGCCTAAGCGAGCTGATGCCCAGATCTATTGCTCGATACATGACAGCAACTATACAATTATTAGCGGCTATTCCTTCGATTA
>DWPH01000004.1:0-21366 GCA_018251535.1 Autochton itylus | reverse complement strand
AATTATATCGTGAGTACCCGTTACACCATAAACAATGTATCAATTCCGCGATAATAAAAGTCTAAAATCATATAATAGCTAGTAATTCTTTCTAAAGGCAATGCATAAGCTTTTACAATAAAATACAATTTAATTGTAAGAAACCAGTACCGTTCGATTTGGGACAGGCAGAAGTGAAAACTTGAATACTAATAAAAATCTTACAAATTTTCGATTAGGTCACGTAGTAACAGAAAAATACACTTACATGGGCGCTTGTTCCTGACTAGATGGCGTGTTGATGAGGCTGAGGTAGCAATAAGAGGGCAGCACGAAGGTGAGCAACGCGATGCTGGTCCCGCCCACCAGCGACAGGATGGTGTAGAAACGCGGCACACTCTCCCCCACGAACAGGATGGCCAGCATTATAGACAAGCGCACCAGCGTCCTGTGGCCCAGCGAATCTAAAAATAATTTTAAACTCGTTTAACTTTGTAGTCCATCGTTTTTCCCTCAAATCTTCACCTAGACAATTTACGCTTAACGAATGTGCTACAAATACATTTTATGCTAGAAACTATTAAATAGCTATAGTTCATATGGATTTTGTGCTTTTTACTCGATTATTTCTCTCTATTTTAAGTTATAATCTCATTTTGCACGTCTACATAAGAAGCAACTTTAGACTACGTGTACAACGATACTGTGTACTACGACAACTTAAAACTACGAATTTCCGGTAAAAACTTGGAATGTAGCGTGGGACGTGTATGCGCTTTTACCTTTGGACCCGCAGAAGTACTGGTGGTACTATCAGCATCTTAGTACGTAACAGAGTTACCTTTCGGAATGTTACATTACTCGCCTCTTGGAGTAGAGTAACGGTTACCTCTGGGAGTATTGTACATCTCCTCCACCTCCTGGCACACGGGGTTGACGGTGATGATGAAGGCGGAGAGGAGGTGGACGGCCATGAAGATGTTGCCGACGAGCGTGAGAGGCGTCGCCGACAGAGACAGCGCGAAGTTCGAGCCCACGGCCTCACCGTACACCGCGTAGCCACCGATGGCGATGGGCAGGTACATCGCCAATGTTGCTGGGAATGAGATTAGTTCAAGAAAGGTCGTAGCAGTACTACATTTTTTTCTCATCCAGATCCACTGATGATGATAAAAAAGTTGGTCTTTTAAACTTAAACCTAACTATAAGGCAGACGGGCTACCTGATGGGAAGTAGTCGCTTATGGACATCTGCCAGAGAAATCGTCAGAGGTCCGCTGACCTTCGTAAACAAATCTTATTTAATTTAAGTCAGTGAGGATAAGTAGGTAAATATATGATTAGGTCAGCGAAAAAGTGTCTTATAATAAGTGTGATTTCTGTGAAAATAAAATCCTCCTATTTTCGTCATTTTGGCTCACCTTGTAAGTGCGGAATATACTCTCTTTTACACACCCAGCACAAAAAAATATATCAATTCCGCGATAATATTAGTCAAAAATAATACATTGTAGGATAATTCTATTGTGGCAAATCTTAAATTAAAACTTACGTAATTTAAGGTTTGCCACAATAGAATTAAGTAGATTCTGTGCTTCGCCCTCTCCCTTACCTTACATCTAGCACTAAAAGACAACCATATGAATATACACATGGATATTCCATGTACTTCCATGTACCTATGTGATATTTTTATACAACATACACGAATAATAGTTGAATTTGTTCGCTACTCGTCATCTTATAAACAATGTCTATCTGCGACTCTTTTTATGTCCCACTGATGGGCACGGATCTCTCCCCTCAACGGAGGGAGGGCCGGATCGTACTCCATCATGCTGCTCCAATGCCTACTGGTGAAGAGGTTACGTGTTAGTGGCCAACACGCGGCGGATGTTTTGAAACCGCCCGTCAGGCTTCAAACGACGTTAAATGATTGTTTTCCAATGTTCACAACGTCAACGTCAACGACTACTCACACACTTCAAAAAACAATAAATGGCGGGTCTCACCGAGAAAGCTGTACTGGAGACTCTTGGTGAACTGCGTTCGATCAGCCATGTCGTTCTGGATGGTGGGGAATGAGGCGGCACCACCGAACGCGAACATGATGATGCCCACCGCCAGGAAAAAGTCCGAAAAGCCGTGGATGCCCCAGCGGAACACGAAGGGCCGGATCTCGTTCATCATCTCGATGAAGTACATCACGCACGCTACCACCGCAGAGAAGAAAGCGATGACGCCCAGGTATCTAGAGGAATATTTAATGAATAAGAAGCAGGTTTCAGGAAACACTACAAGTAAATGCAAGTATCACTTAACACTCCACAATATATTACGATTCAATTTAAAAAAATGTTATCTTTTCTGAATTTTATACGGAAACCTCAGAGAACGAGACTCGCGCTTGGAATGTAGGCACGTTTGGTATACATGTACAGGAGATACGTTTTTATATAATAAATTGTGGTGGCCATCAAACCCAAATAATTTAACTAGCTCTAAAATAACATCAATAATTCAAACAATACTTACGAGAAATCCTTTGGTGTACCGAAGAGCAGCAACGGCGTCATAACGCCAGCCACGATAAGGTACCAGAGACAGATAGTGAAGGTGGGGACCAGGGTTAAGAACAGTTGCTCCACGATCTGCGCCGCCAGCAGCAGGTACACAACGGAAATCCCGAACTGGGTAACCACCAGTGCCATCGACACCACCGCGCTGCCGAGACAAGCATTGGAAACATTCAATTGGGTGTTTCTTCGCTTATATGAAATTAGGAGTCATAAGAAATATATAAACAGACATATTGTTCCTCCCTTTTAAATCTACAAATCATTATTTATTTATTATATGCACATTTTTATAATTTCTTAAAATATTTTGTACAAACACCTGCTCTAAAAGTCTGATTGACATATTTTTTTATAAAATTGAAGTAGCAAACGAGTATGCAGTTCGCCTGATGATAAGTGGTCACTGCCACCCATGGAAATCTGTAACCAACTCCATATAGAATAGCAGTTCTAGTCAATTATCGAATCATTGTTACTCTTGAGAACTAAGATGGTCGTTTCGTATTGAAGTCTGCTTGTAACCACATCATTTCAACAAAACACTTGAACGGCTTTACGCTACACATAGTGGTGACGGTGTTACCTTCCCAGTTGAACCACACAGGTTCTACCACTTTGTACTCTCCTCTTTACAAAACTTTATTGAATTTATGTATGGCACATGGAATATACCCAGTTATAACACAGGTAATCTTTCATAATCTAGGAAACTAGCAAGAAAATGAAATTCCTATCCCTTTAAGGCCAGGTGAATCATTCGGTGAGTGTTTTTTCTCGTCATTTGAGTGTTATCGTCGTGTAAAGTTAGTGTCATAAGAATGACAGTTTCATAGCAGAGAACTCCTATTTTCGAAAAGTATAAAGACCAAGGCTTCATTCAATGAGCATTTTTGTATATGAACTAGCTGACCCGACAGACGTCGTCCTGTCTTAGCTATGAAATCGGTAATGTCGTCTTCAAGTTATGACATGATCAACGGAAATAGGGATTGGTTTTTATATATACTTATATGGATTTGAAACAGCAAACGAGCATAAGCTGCTTCACGCTAGATCGGACCGTACGGAACGACCTCCTAAATGAGTACTATTCTTTCTATGAACCCCCATCGTTTACTACTTAATCTAACAGTACATTAGTCAGACATTGGCTGATTAATGTAAAAAATGTTGATGGGATGCGCCAGAAGTATCAGAAGAACGGGTTTTAAAAATTAATTATATACTATATTTACTAGTATTTTAATTTCAATGTCATTTCGTTGGACACCTATAGAAATAAAACACATCCAAAAAGTAGGGCTCGATGCTACGAGGAACTGTCCAAATATGTTAATATTATGTCAACCTCTTATATTCTAAACGAGAAAAACTTCACACTAATCGATATTTTATTGCCATTTAATACCTTCGTTTCAACTCGTTTTCATGCCATTTTTGGGCATGTGTCTGTTCTTTCTCAACGTGAAAATAGTTTAGCTTGAATAACCATAATCTACCAATGCAATTTTAGTATTAGGCGTTGCAATATTAATTTAAGTTATAGACGATATTTTAATGTATTATATGAATTTATTTACAACATTTGCCTATCAGTAAAGTAACTATCGCATAGTTGCTTGAAATTGGGTCTTTGATTTTGAAGGGCCAGCATCCAAAACACATTTTTTTCTCGAGGGGGAAATCTTCTAAACGTACCCGACGCCGAGTTATGTGGGATATTTACCGCACTAAAAACCCCCGGGGCCGTCCTCAACGCTACAAAGAGGACTCCGGGATCTCCAATGGAACGGCAGCCGGAGTGCTTTTGAGCGCGTTGCCCCGTCGGGCTCCTCCCAGGTGAGATTTTGGGCTCACCACACCGTTTCGTTTTTACGACGGCATACGACCACATATACCGCCGTCCTTCCCGGGATCTCTGACCTAGCGGTTTGAGCTCTCACTCTTGCCACTCATAACTCGAAAACCCACCTTTTAGTCGCCTCTTACGACAGGCAGGGGATACCGTAGCCCTATTCTGGTCTCGGAACTACAGGGATACCTCGCCGTTGGGCGTCATCTACGCCCTCGGCACTTCCTTCTCCGCGCCGGATCGGCACGCTCCGTGACCCATTAGGCGTCCTCTTTTGCAAGCGTAACGCGGTCGCAAAAGGCGACCACGCTATTTTACGCTTCGCCTGAACGGATCATCGCCGTAACCACAGCCTCTGGAGAAAGATCCGGCCCAATATGTTCTTTCAGGATCCGCCGCTCGGGTCGTCACGCTGGACAATCCTCGAGTGTGTGCTGCGCGGAATCCGGTACATGACCGCAATAGTGGCACTGCGCTGAGGCCTCCCTGCCTATCCTGTGCAGATACTCACCGAAGCAGCCATGTCCGGTGGGTATCTGTGTCAGCCGGTAGGTGACGCGTTCCTTCCTCTGTAGCCAGGCTCGGAAGCTAGGCAGGATCGCATTGACCACGCGTTGGCCTGCGCCCCGTGGCTCCTGGAGCCTTTCACGCCAGCGATTTAGGGCGCGCCAGCTGGCTCTTATTCGGAGCATTTCGACCGTCTCTTCGTTGCAAGGCTGGACCCTCTGGCGGAGACCGCGGATCTTAAAGAAGATTTCTGCGGTCATATCCGCCAGAATGTCCAGGGGCGGAAACCGCGCTAGGACTGTGGCCGCCTCGTACGAAATCGTCCGATATCCTCGTGCGACTCTGATCGCGATCATACGCTGCGCAGCATTCAATTTTGCCACGCGGCGCCGGCTACCCGACAGTCTATCAGACCATACGGGTGCACCGTAGAGCGCGATAGAGCGCACGACGCCTGCGTAGAGGCGGCGGACTTCTTCCTTTGGTCCCCCGAGATTTGGCAGCAGTTTGTGCAAAGCACCCGCTACCTTGTGAATCCGGGGAACTAGACGGTTGAAATGCTCGTCGAAACACCATCGACTGTCCAACACGAGCCCCAGGTACCTCATGCACCTGCCCACTTCTATGACCGCATCACCTACCCGCACTGACGTACAGGGTGGTTCCACTCTCTTGGGCCTTAGGCCGTGAAACCATAGCGCCTCGGTCTTATTTGACGCTACGCTAAGGCCTATTCCGCGCACCTTCGCGACAACCCGTGCCACCACTAATTCGGCCAGTCTCGCCGTCCTCTCAAAAGACTCACCCTCGGCCAGTACGAGAGTGTCGTCGGCGTAACAAACAATGCTTACACCGGGAGGTAGATCTGTGCGCAATACGACATCGTATGCGAGATTCCACAGAAGTGGTCCCAAGACTGATCCCTGCGGAACCCCGCACACGACACGCCTCTCCTGAACACTCCCGTACCGACCCGGATAGCTAATACTCCGGTTTGACAGGTAGGATGTCAATACGTCTCGCAAATAGGGAGGCACCTGATGATAAACAAGGGCCTCTCTTATTACTTTCCAGGGCAGGGTGTTAAAAGCGTTGACTATGTCCAGGCTGATAGCCAACACCACTCCGCCACTGGATACGGCCTGCTCTGTGAGCGTACGAACACGGAGTATAGCGTCGACAGTCGAACGTCCTTTTCGGAAGCCGTACTGACCGTCGGACAAATCCGGGCCGATACATGCCAAATGTCCGCTGATACGAGCGGAAATAATCCGCTCGAAAAGCTTTCCAACCTCGTTGAGCAGACAAATTGGCCTGTAGGCCGAAGGTGAGTCTGTGGGTCTACCCGGCTTGTGGAGGAGTACCACTTTCGCATGCCTCCATTCTGCTGGAAAGTAGCCGGCACGAAGACAGTCGCTAAACAAATTACGCAACCTCTCTCCGAGTACGGTCAGAGCAAGCACCAATGCATGACCCGGAATTCCGTCGGGACCAGGTGCAGTATTCCGCGCCGCCAGCCGTCTCACGGCCACTTTGAGCTCTGCATCACTAACGACTAGTTCTTCGGTCCATTCGTGCGACCCGCACGGACCTGTCGCGGCATCGGAGCCATTCGGAGTAGAAGGAAACAGATTTCCCATGACTCCTGTGACAAAGTCAGGATCCATGGTCTCCGTGAGCGGAGGCACCCATGGGCGCAGCTTTCCAAGCACCATTCTATAGGGGCGTCCCCATGGGTCCCTATTTGGTCCACCCAAGAGTCCCGACCAACTTCTAGCCTTGCTGTCCGCAATGGCAGTCTGGAGCGCCACTGTTGAGTCACGGTATTCCCTGTATCTTTGTCCCACTTCTTCGGCACTGGCGGATCGACGTCTACGGGCACGAGTGTATTTACGTCGGGATCGTAAACACTCCACACGCAACCCCGCGATTTGATCGGACCACCAGTATGCCGCCGTCCTCTTGCTGGGTTTAACCCGAGGCATGGCAGCGTCACAAATCACGGCCATATCGGTACGGAGTTGGGCAACGCGTCTCTTAAGGTCTGGGATCGCACCCTCTGCGGCGTTTCTGGACCATTCCACAACGTGGGCAGCAGCAACGAGCATATCTCGATCAAGTTGCTTCAGAGCCCATCGTCGTGGTACACCTTCATTGTGATGGCCGTTATGTACCGGGAGCCGCAGAACCACGTCAAACGTTATGTGACGGTGGTCGGATAGGGTGACCAACTCTTCTGCTACCTTCCAACCTGTCACTAAGCGCTCGGCAGAGGCAGTCGCCCATGAAAGATCCACGATAGACTCCCCCTGCCAACGCACGCATGTACTAACTGAGCCCCGATTCAGCAGGCGTAAGTCCAGTTCAGCCGCCCATTCTAGTACGGCGTTGCCTCTGGCGTTGTCTCTGGCACTCCCCCAGGCCCTGGAATGGGCGTTAAAGTCTCCGAGGATGAACGCCGGGCGGGGCAGGCAACCGCGAATGCAATCTCCCACCCGACCCAGGAACGCCTCGTATTCCGTCAGACTACAGTTGGGGGAGATGTAGCACCCCAATACCGCCAGGGGACCCCAGTCCACAGCAACTAAGCCTTGCTCCATGTGCCGCATCACGCACGGAGGTTCCGTTTCGCCACCAGCCCAGTAAATCGCGACCGAGCTATTCCCAAACCAGCGAGGATGGTCTGGCACCCTGTATGGTTCTGCTACTACTGCTAAGGAGACTGAACACTCCAAAATGCACTGCATGAATAAATCTTGTGCTCGCCTGCAGTGATTCAGGTTCCCCTGTAGCAGTTTGAATGATGGAGTAACATTCATTATGCTTGCTCCATCATTTCCTCAGACGGGCAATGGGCCGATGCGTCAACTGTCGCGTGCGCAAGCCCATTTACCCGTACCGAACTGGCAGCCGTCCCCTTACCCCCTTTCCTTTTAGGGGGTCTGCATTGTTTCCCACCTAATCGGTGGTCAGCTTTGCGACCAAATTCCACGCACACCATGCACTTTGGTGTCTGTGCCATACATTGGCTGGCCTTGTGATTGGCTTCGCCGCAGACATAGCACAGACCGCTCCTATCAGCCGTACTTGTGCATTGGTGTCTCGCATGGCCCATCTCTAGACACCGAAAGCACTGCAGAGGCCTGGGACCTAGCACCTCTACACGGGCAGAAACCCAGCCCACCCGGACCCGTTTCTCCACGGCTAACTTCCTAATGGCGACGAGTGGGCAGCGCACCCACGCCGTACCTAAGGAAGAGCACCTCATTTTTATGTCTCCTACCTTTACATCGGACGCATTGCAACCTCCGGCACTCGCGATGGCATTGGCCACGTCTGCTTGGGTGACGGAGTCGTCCAAGTCCATCACCCTCGCCTCGCCCATTTTCACAGGCCGCGCCACCCTAACTCCCATGTCGGCGATGGCTTCGTGGAGTTTGCCCGCAAGGACGGTAGCTTTTTCTGAGCATTCCTCCCCAGCTACCTCTAGTAAAAGTCCGCCATTGAGCGCTCTTCTCTGCCGGACCTCGGCGATGCCTATTTCCGACAGCTTAACGCGCTCTTTAGCAGCTGCCATCGCTTGCGCATACGTCACTGTGCTCTCTTTAGGAATGGTAATAGACACCGCCGCGGTCTTCGGCACTCTGGGAAGCCGGCTTGCTTTTGTTTTCCCCTTTCCCTTCTTAGATACAGCTGGTGCATTGGGGGTCGCCTGATTCCCCGTGGTTGCCGGAGCACCTGCGGGTCCCTTTGTTGGCTCCCAATTCGCGGTCTCTCGAGGATGATCAGTCTCAGGACAGGCGGTCGCCCGAGCCTTGGCTTTTGCCTTTCGGCCTACTACTTTGCTCCAGGCCTCTTCACGTGGTGCTTCCGGCAGCATTGCCGGCTCTGACACGTCCTTCGGCAAATGTGACGCTGGTACAACTTGATTTGAAGTCCCAGTCTCCGGCTTCTTTTTTCTCCTCGTAAGTTGTTGCGAAGGCACAGCGGCTTTTTGGCCTAGAGGAGGCCTGACTGCCCTGCCTGGAAAGAGCTCATCCTTAAAGGCAGCCAACTTGCCCTCAATGAGGTTTCCGATTCGTTCCATGAGGAGGACCTCAGAGCAATCCTGCTCCCTGGGCGCGGATTGACGACCAGTTGGCCGGGTCTGAACACTGTCCCGGCGGAGCTCAGCTAATTCGTCTGTCAAGATTTCTACTTTCTTGTTTAGCTCGCTCAGCTTTGTTCGCAGCATTTTATTCTCCTTCTCGAGGGCAACCGGTGAAGCCCGCTTGAGCACTTCCGTGGTAGCAGCTTGAATGTTACGGACAGCTACATTCATGGCATGTAATACACTGCCCTTGATGTTACGGGACTTCTCCGTCGCCTTCTCGATAATTTCGAGGTTTTCACTAATGCGTGAACTGAGATCCTCCGTCGGCTGTGCCGCCATTTCCTGGCCTAGCTGCTCAGCACTGGGCAGAGTTGCCTTAGCCCTTGATACTGGGGCAAGAGGGTCTAAAAAACCGTCATGTACCTTAGTCTGGGGCTTGGCAGTCTTCTTTTGAGGCTTTTCACCTTCGCTGCTGCCGCTACAAGGCGGCAAACGCTTCCTTGAACCCAACGTGATCGTAGACAGTGCCGATTCCGTAGATATCAGCGAACTGTCGGAAAAATCATCCGCATCAGATGTGCAGAGAGGTGTAGCTTGGCTCCTAGTCACTCTTCTCAACCGCACTACCGGCGCCGCGCTGGTAGACACCACTTCACTTTTACCTACTCCCGATCTTGATAACTCCTTCTCCTCTACATTTTTATTTTTATTTGTTTGTTTAAGGTTCTCCATATCTAATCCCACGAGTATGGGGGAAAGGAACGTCCGCCCGGGTAGTGCCCCCTGTACCCGGGTAAGCCTAAGCGTAACCCATCACGGTGTCGGCCGGTACCGTGACGGGGGTCGCACTAGTGACTGGGCTCCCGCCAGCCATGCATCCCCTCGCGGTGCGCTGCCGCTTAGGATTGGGGTAATTTTTTATAGAGGTTTTCTTCCTCGCGGTCCGGCCAATTAAGGCAAGACCCTCGGTCCCACCCGAGGTTGCGAGAACATGACCACCACACCTCTTCTGGATGGGATTACGATATAGACGGTGGCTAGGAACATACTGTACGGTAGCCTGCCCGGCAGCAGGGTTAGTGCACACCGAGCCCGTCTCGGCTCCTCCCCTAACGGAGATCACCACGTGCAGAGCATTCCCGTGCACACCCCCGCCCGACAATCCATATCAATTCCGACGGAGGGATGAGCTGCTCTTAGTCTGGACCCTCCCCACCAAGCCTGCCCGGCATGGGTATTCCTACCGGTGTAGCCTTGGGGATCATTGGGACACGCAAGCCCCCCCACCACGACAAGGTGGCAGCCCTTTGGGAGGGATACATGGTATACCTACCTTAAAGGTATTTACAATTTTATAAAACTACACAAAACGCACACTCTGCACTCTTTGAGTTGTGACAATCGCAAATTGTGTTTTTCTAATTTGTTTTTGGGACCAAATTCCTGAATTCTATCAGAAACAAGTTTTTTAATTTCCATTTGTACAGAAATAGACGCTTCGCACCTCCGCATTCTTTAACATTATTACATTATAATTTCTTAAACACTCCTTCAGTTAACATTGAAGCAACAAAGTGAAGTACTCTATGCATCCCCCAGTGGTAGGGAACAAGTCGTGCCCAGTTGGAAAACTCATGCCCAACAACGAAGCGTAAAAAAAGGTTGCACCGATTTCTTGAGAAGCTCTTCTTGAATAAATATCGCCGGCTCTAAAGGAAAACTCTTTATGTACCTTTTTTGAAGATTCCTATGTAATAGCGTTTCGGGATTATCTCATGAGGATGTTTATCCCACATTTTGCATGTTCGTGGCAAAAGAGTATGCAAACGGAACTGAAGAAGTCCGCCACGAGTCCAGTTGTGTGTGGATGGAACTTTATCCTTCGGCGAATGGTGCGATGGAGGAAGGGTGATACAGGCACCAGGTAAAAGAATTCAGTTATTCTAGTAGAGATAGTAGAGTTCTTTATAATTGCACTTGAATCAACGTCTTAGCTAGGTGCGGTTTTCAGGCTACAGTAATTTATAACTAAATAAAAGTGAAATTGAGATAATCGCGAATATGCACTTTCCTTATTCTTGTCACACGCATATGCTGAACTACACCTTATACACACAGTTTAAACGCTACGCATCATTAGTTTCGTAGTTATTCGCAATTTTAAATATAAAGGCTTTTTTGAGATATAAGATAACTAAGGAAAGAAAAACGTATATTACCACTATTACAGTACCAGCGTTAGGGTAGGGAGCGGTTGGGCTATCGCCCAGAGCGCCGGATAAAAAGGGGAGCCGCAGCAGGTACGCCGTTGAAATCATCCGGTGAAGTTGTAGAGGCCAATAGGGCCAACAGCAACTACACAATTCGAAAAAAAAATCGTAGATCTGTGGTGATGTCACCCCGATGATGACGTATTTTAGTCTTTGGCGACGATCAACCTGATGTTCAAACAAAGAAAAAATAAACTTCTGCGTCCGTCCCGTTTTTCATATGAGTTTAATTTCGATTGCAATAAGCGGGCGCCGCAGCAGTCTCGCACAAAGTGCTGGTGGTCATATAACCGGCACTGACTAGCGATTAGATATTTTCACGCCAAAAAATACGAAATGCAGTATTAAATTATTTGATTTGTCGATCGACATACATTCTACGGGTTATCGAATTACCTTTTAAAAGGGTCATGTAACGTCTTGCTTTAAGGATTTACTTAGAATGATTATTATTATTTATTAGCATGTCAATATATTGTTACGGTAATATATCATTACGATAAACTTCTAAAGGTCGTATTTTATACTTTGCTCATATGCCGTTTATCAATCTTCGTGCGCGGGAAATTTATTGACCCAAAAATAATCGTACAGTCTTTGAGGGTTTTGAAACGTGTATTGCCCCGCGGCTTGTGTAAATTCCACAATCTACAAAGTTCAACAACGTTAGGGCTATATTTCATGAGTGCTTCAGAAGCAGCCTCAACCTGCTTAGACCGCCAATCCTGGTTGTTATTATTAGATAGCAAGTCGTTAGAACCGTATTGAATTTACGACACAGGTTGGCCAATAATCCCATGCCAATTCGCATGTGCGCAGCGTTCTGGAGTATGGTTGAGGCTTCACGTTTTACTTCTGAACATAGTTACATCCTCTATCTTCTTGAAAATGTCCAGGCCTCCCTATATTTTTATTTATAGTATTTGTTATAACACTTTCGCCAAAAAACACCGGATTGTGATTTTTTTATTTGTGTGTCTTTCTGTGTATTATCAACACCCATTGTGGCGGGTATCAACACGCACGCTGGGTGCGGTAACTAATGCTATGACTAGAAGCGGATGTCGAAGACTGTTGGACTGAATTTGTAATAGGGTCCCATGTATACCCTTTGGATACGGAACCATAAAACCAAATTGGTGTGGAGATAAAAGGGAGAAGCCGCGAACAAAAGCTCGCTGTCTGATAAATGTTATTGATAAAGTACAGTGATTGTACATTTTTCGGGAAATAAATGTTATTGACAGCAAAATAAGAACGTTAATAATATATCCATTATTAACTTGTTGATTACAAGAAAGTCTTTCATACCTACAAAATGTTGTGCGAAATAAATTTCTTTGATAGTAAGATGACAACAGTGTTAAGTGTATGTAACAACCTGTATTATATATACGTGTTTCATTGCCTTGCCTTCAGTGCCCAAAAACCAGTGGGCGTTATATTAATGAGAGGGCCGCGAAGCTCGAAAGTGTCGGTATCCTTGAGAAAGTCAAATATTGATACGGACAGTGCAGCGCAGTCTATCAGCCGCGTCTACTTTCTACTCGATCGTCCAACGTTGCATCTCGGAAGTGGGCCGCGCTAGGGCTGTCCCCGCGCTTTGTTATAAACTACCATTTTTTATGCAATCCATCTGATGGTAAGTGGTCAAGGACATCTGTAACTAACTATATAGAGCCCTACCTGAACCCATAGATGCGTTGCTCCCTGCGGACCTACATAGTTGCAATGCTACAAATAAGTATGTCTCTCTTACCACACTATTCAAACCAGCAGATGCGAAACGAATACAGCAGCACCTGGCGGCCGTTATGACGCAGAAATAGGTGTGGTAGTTTTTCTTCCGGTTACAACCTTAAACACAACATCTGTTACCACCACGTCCAACTAGAGCATGGTATTGTTATAACATTGTAATCAAGCATAATAAGATGTTTTCGTGCTCCTGTCTCGATCTGGTACTTACAATACGTATAAGAAAGAACATTGTGACTTGTGAGTGATAATTTGTAAGCGCTACTGTATCTCTTTGCAAATTAAATATGTACATTTAATTTCTTCCGCCGATCTTCCTCGACCTTTGTTCATATTTTATTTCGTATTTAAAATCATATAATTCATTCATAAACGAGATGAAAAGATTCTTAAATTATAATATTAAACAGGTAGCAGCCCTGCTGGGTACGTGAGACATGTGCAAACAACTCTATTTCAGACGCCGCCGTGTTGTTTGCATGGCGATGCCGATTTAACAATAGCTTTAAAGTAAATAAAAAACAAGAGCAACATTTGACTTTAAATGGTAATTCCAGCTACCATTAATACAAAAAAATCGAGTACCATTTCTTGTAGTTTCAAAAAAGTATGCCTTGTTTGTGTTATTATTGGGAAACAATCAATATTTTAGGTAAATAAATACATACAATTTAAGGTCATTTATTTAACCAAATTCAATAATAATTAATAAAGCGATATATATATATATAAAATAATGTAAATAACTGACACTCACAATAATCCTAAACATTTGTGAGAAGTCAGGATAATTTTCCTAACATTTACTTATTTGCCGTTTTTAAGTAAGATTTGCTTTTTGAAGTAAGCAGCTATGCACGCGGCTTCGCCGGCGTGGTATCGCGATAATGTACTCGTATAGCCCATATCCATCCTACTTATATTGCAAATGCCAAACATAAATGGTCATGGGCTATACATTATACCGATTACCACGCGGGTGAAGCTGCGAGCACAGCTAGAGTCGTCATATTTTCTGTTTTAGATAGCAAGTAAAACTAAAAAACATGATTGAAACTATTCCAATCACTTTTACCGAATTTGGAAAAGACCGTTCTTTTGTTACCATTTGGGTACGGAACCCTAAAACTAGCTGAGTGAGAGTCGTCTTCGAATACTAAGAGTTCAGTTCGTACACAAAGTTATTGTAATAAATTCTAGGAAAATCTCACTTTTTTCACTTAAACTATTCACATTTGTCCACCGCTACCACGAATATGACAGCGCCTCCTGCATGTCACGGGTCAAATTGAAATTGTATTATTATGTTCTTTGTAACTTCAATATTTTACAATAAAAAAACGAAGCATTAAGGTATTATTGAAAATAAACTAGTTACCTGCAAAATTCATCACGGTGTTTATACATAAAAATTAATATGCCCTCGTGGACTTTTCTGTAGAACTTTTAGAGGAGATCAATTTCTTTATTTACTGAATTCACGCCAGTAGTTTCTGAGATTAGCACGTTTAACCAAATATACCTACTCTTCAGCTTTATAATATTAGTATAGATTTATTGCTTATTTTTTAGCTTTTTAGTTTTTTTAGGTTTTATACGGTGACTGGTCTGTCTCGAAGACCCTCGGATGCTTTGCCAAAAAGAACAAATCCGGGGAATCTATAATTACATTATATTAATCAGATCTTCATAACTTTAATACATAATCTAAATGTAATCAAAATATTATGCACACTGAATATTAAGTATGAGTAATAATAGTACACAAATTACTTCTTAATAAGTACTTTTCTAAGCTTCACCCAAAACTCATCTGATTGCAGATCATTCCACGAATGGTAAATCTTTGTCCTCAACAAGTATTTCAATGTTATCGTCAAATATTTTTTCTCTATGTCACCAAGTTTTATTAACACTAAGGGATCATATGAAGTTCCATCTTCAAGAAAAAGTCGATGATACTCTGCTAGATGGGTCTCCCATCGGCACCACTGGGATTTAGCGAAGCTGTTGCTTATAACTAAAATTATATATCTGCTTTCATTTATACTACTGGACACGGACTCGGCTATTAACGATCCTATTTCAAAGTCACGTTCAAAAATACATAATTTTAAATGAGGCGAAGTTAATTCTAATTTTGTTACCATAGTTTTGACAAATTCTTTATCTTCGTTACTATAAGATACGAAAGCGTCATATTTGTAGCCCTCTTGATGCGTCACGTCTACTTTTACAGACTTACTAATGAATTTCCTTCCTAGCGCTACCTTAGTAATAAACATCCAATAAGTTATGTATATTCTGTATTTGTAAATTATTGTTGCCAATAGTACTATTAAAATTATAGTAACTAATGTTGGAGCGCTCCAAACTAACCAAATTATATTGGATGCATTGATGTAAACTGAACATCGCAAGTTTGACACGACTTGTAGAAAAAGCGCTACTCTTTTGTTCTCCCAGATGTCCGGACTATTACATAGGAAAGATGAATTATAGAAGAACTCATTTGCCTGCCTTGAACCGTTCACTTTCAGCCATGCATACGTTTGATACATAGAATTACAATCACAAACGAACACGTTATTCATGAAATTAATTAGTACTGAAACATTACTTCGGTCTTCTAACAAATAGTTTACGTCTAAAAGCATATTTATAGTAAAATGTGTAATTTTGTTTCCACCTAAGTAAATATTAGTAGGTCGCACTCCGTATGTTAAAAATAATGGCTTCCACCAAACTCCTAACATGTTGTGTGATAAGTCTAAAATTTGGAGCTTAATTAGAGGTTTTAATATTTCTGCTGTAATATAACGCAATAGGTTTTTTCTTAGAATTAAAGTTGTGATATTAGGCATCTTTTCAAAGAGATTGTCGCTTTCATTAAAATAATTGATTCTACAATTTGTTAAGACTAAAATTTTCAACTGACAAAGGCCTTCAAAAATACTTCCTGTTAAGTTCACTACCTGTCCTAATGGGTTGTTTGCTAAGTTTAGAAACTCTAACCGCCTCAATGGCTTAAAAGCTCCTTCTCCAGCAAAATAAATAGTGCTATTGTCTAAGTTGAGAATTCTTAAGTCTTCTAGACCGGTGAAAGTATAATCAGAAATAGATCTAATTAGATTGTGTGAAAGGTAGAGTACTCTAAGTTTTCTAAAATTTATAAATATATTTTTACCAATATTATAATAGTACTTATCTGAAATAAAATCTCCATTGTTAGACAAATCAAATACCAAAAGACTACGGCTGGGCCTGTTTATTTGATGCAATCCGTGTAAATAGTTTCCACTTAGTAAAAGGACCTGCAAATTAGGAAATTTTATTGTATCGAAAGCATTTGCGCCAAAATCCAATGCAAATACTCGTCTAAGGTCTAATTCTTTAATATTAGCCATGGCTGGGAACGTATCGTCAGATATTCTTTCGAAGTGATTGTTAGCTAGTATTAATCGTGAAATTGCAGTCATCGCGATAGCTTCCATCAATTTCCGAGGGGGCTGCTTGCGGAAACCCATTCCAGATAAATCAAGAAAGGTTATGTTGATACTATTAGCATACATAGTAGTCAATATATTGCTTAACAAAGATGTATTTAAATTATTTTGACCAATATATAAATCCATTAACATTTGTAATGAGAGAAAGCTATTTGGGTGAATATAATCTAAATTGCATAAATTAATCTCAAGTCTATTTAATAAAGAACCCTTCATAGGAGAAAAATCGTCTTTTGATATATTTCCGAAACAATTTTCTGATATATCTAATCCCTTAAGGGAGGGTAAGATGGTTGGTTTGAGTAGTGATGCTAAATTAGCAATATTAGTGAAAGCATTATTGACTAAAGTTAAATTTCTGAGATTTATGAGTCCTTCAAACGTTCCTTGTTGAAGTGATTGGAGACCTGTATTGAATGAAATAGAGAGTTGCGCCAAGCGGGACATGTTTCTGAAAAGTCCTGGTTCTATGTACGTTAAATTCTGGTTTGCTTCTATTTTCAGCTTCTTGAGGTAATAAAATGTATCCAAGTCACCTTTCAAAATGTTTATTATGTTCGAAGTTCTTACTTTCATTGACTCGCTTTGCTTAGCGTCGACCTGAAATAATAACATTAATTTCAAATGTTTATTATTTATTTTTGTTCGATAGAACTAATAACTATCAGTCGCACATTTAATTGATCACGAATGCATTTTTCCTATGGAGAGTAGGTTACAATGTCTAAAGTTTTATATAGTTAATGGTTGAATGCCAATATACATATAAATAGTACCACCTTGGAGGAATAAGCCTCGAGTAGTAGGAACAGTTTGTACATGTATTGTCTTTTGTCTTGTAAGAGCTCCAGAATGAGAGAAAAAGATTGAAATGTGAAATATAGGTGGACTTAAAACATGTCTATAATTAGTGAAACGCGATCGTCAATCGATTGAAAGAACCATTCTGAATCGAATAATCGGGTTTAAGGCCATGTAAAAATAGATTTGTAAGATCCTGTACTTTTTTGTACTGATAAAAGTATAAGAAATAAAAAGCACTTTAAATTGTACAAATTCTTATATTTATTATTACAAGGTTTTGTTTAACTTTCAACTATGTTCGGGTTAATTATTTTTCGTTTCAACACAAATAAAAGCTTGTTTTAAATATATTTATGTATAAATTTTCTATTGACCAGCTGTGCTAGCGGCTTCATCCGTATTTAAAAATATGTAACGTAACATACACAACTGAGATGTACACCTACCATGAACAATTAATAAAATAACATTCTTATTACATCATTTTTTAATTAAGTCGTGTCATTTTTGTCGTATTACCTAATAAACTAATTAGAACGACTGTCACCTGGTATCTTAAAACAAAATGAACTAATAGAATTACATGTCCAAATTATTTAGTGTAAAAGAAAAATTTTTTCGACGTTATATATAAATAGTGAAATGTGTTATAGGTATTTATTTAGAGAATTTATTTACATAGTCCTATAAAATATGTCGTGTAAAAAATCCAAATTATAGTATTAATGCCTGATTATGGTGGCTATAGTTTTATACTTTATATTTCATCCATCAACCTGTTGAAATCTGTTACTGGATACTAATACGGGTTTTTGCCAATAGCCACCGCGCTTGGCAAGTGTACTCGTATGTGTATTGGTAGCAAACGCCAACAGAAGTGAAAACTTTAAATTTTTTTTTGTTTTTAATTTGGGCGTGAATAATTTATATTTTATACTTTTTCAAGTGTAACTACTAACATTATTAAATATTGATACTATTGGAAATATTTGATAATAAATGCTATGTTTTTGTTATCCATTATCTATACAATAAGGGTAGTTAATGAAAATTATTGCAAAACAATCCTCTCGATCTTCCTTTCTTATAGCAATTATTTGAACAGTGTTTCGAGTAAAAGCACAAACACTGTAACGATATCACTTCGGCTTATATAGTCTTTATCCAGAGATTTCCTTTTTCACAAAAACTTGGCAGACGTAGGAGTAAGAAATTTTGCATAGATATAGTTTATATAGAGAAGAAGTGGAGAATGCTAATATGATTTTAATTAACGCCTAATATACATAAATTTAACAAGAAACACATTACACACACCATAATAATGCGTTTAACACGCACACATGTAAAATACATAATCAATTATTCCATGCCAATGTCAGATGTATCTCATTACGTATGTCAAAAATCATTATATTTTATTTAAACACATAACTAAAGATATGGAGTGCAAATAAAACAGAACAATTTTAGTTCAGAAACCTTTATTTTGAACGCCTAATGACAATATAGATTTATTCTTCACTAACACAGCCCTAAGTCTCTTCCAAAACTTGTCGGGTTGTCTTTCATCCCATAAATGATATATTTTTGTTTTTAGAAGATACCTTAAAGGTGTTGTTAAATATTTGTTTTCTACTTCACCTATTTTTATTAATACTAATGGATCGTATGTCGTGCCATCTTCAAGGAATAGTCGATGATACTCTGCAAAATTCATCTCCCATCGACACCACTGGGATTTTGCGAAACTATTGCTTACTATTAATATTACATACCTACTTTCATTAATACCGTTACTTACACATTCGGAAATAAATGCGCCTATTTCAAAATCTCTTTCATAAATACATAATTTCAAATATGGTGGATTTAACTCTAATTGTGAAATCATTTCTGCTACAAAATCTTTGTCTTCGCTACAATAAGAAACAAATGCGTCATATTTGTAATCTGCGCCGCGTGTGATTGTTTGTGATGTCTTCCACATCAATCTTTTGCCTAAAGCAACTTTAGTAAGAAATATCCAGTATCTAATATAAATTCTATATTTATAGACTATGTAAAATATAAATGCTAATAATACTATAGTTATTAATGAAGGAGCAGTCCACATCAACAGCATAAGATTTGATATTTTATTGTATATTAAACAACGTAAGCGTTTAATTGATTGAATATAATCTGCTACGCTACGGTTCTCCCAAACATCCGGGCTGCTGCATTGAAATTTAGAATTAGCAAAATATTGGTTCAAAATTACAGATCCATTTACTTGTAGCCACATAAAGGTTTTATACATAGAGTTACAGTCACATATAAAAACATTATCCATTAAGTCAATAACAACAGAAGTATTTTGTTCGTTTTCGAGCAAGTAATTTATGTCTCGAATCATGCTTATTGTAAAATGTGAAATTTTATTATTAGTTAAATAAAGATTAAGCGGGTGTACTCCAGCAGATAAAAACAGTGGCCTCCACCAGGACATTAATAGATTCTCACTTAAATCTAAAACTTGCAGGAATTTTATAGGTTTTAATGTTTCACTCGTGATGTAATACAAGTAATTCTTTTTAAGTATAAGATGTGTTAAATTTGGCATCATTTCAAAGATATTGTCGTCATCGTAAAACCTCTTAATACCACAATTTTTCATAATAAGAATTTTCAGTTCATTTAGGCCTTTAAACATGGCACTAGTTAGATTTGAATTAGCAGATAGTGGGTTATTTGCTAAGTTTAACATTTCTAAGTGTCTTATCGGTAGAAAAGTTCCATTTCCAATGTGAAATATTGTGCCATTTTCTAAGTTTAATATTTTCAATTTGTCAAGTCCCACAAAAGTGTAGTCAAAAACCGATTTTATGCCATTATAAGCTAAATTGAGGAATATTAAATTATGACATTTGGTGAATGCTTCTTTATCTATCTCATAGTACAAAGGACCGTCAGAGCTTCCTCTGTTATGTGATATGTCCAATATTAATAATTGCTCATTAGATATATGTTTTTTGTGAATCCCTGGCAAACTGTTACCCCCTAATAGAAGGACTCGGAGACTAGGAAACTTTGCAGGTTGAAAAGCGTTTTCACTGACTGATATTGCGTATACGTTTCTTAAATCTAATACTTCTATGTTGGCCATTCTCGGAAAGGCATCATCAGATATAATTTCGAATTGATTTTCTGAAAGAATTAGCTGTCGTATTGTAGTTTTCGCTATGACCTTCATCAGTGGCGCAGATGGTCGTTTCCGGAACCCCATTCTAGATAAATCCAATTGAGTTAAGTTTATGCCATTGTCCGCCATGGTCCATAAAAGTTCACTTATTAAACTAGCATTTAATTCATTTTCTCTCATTCGTAATAAATTGAGATTTTTCAAAGGCAGGAAACTATTACGATCTATGAATTCTAAACGACATAAATTTATTTCTAGTCTTCTAATCGTTATTCCCGTCATGGGCCAAAAGGCATTCGCAGGTATCGTCTCGAATGAGTTTTCTGATAAGTCCAATCCTCTTAATGATGGTAAAATATTGGCTTTGAATGCTGGTGTTAGCTGCAATATATTTGTAAAACCATTATTAACCAATGTCAAGTTTTTAAGATTTATTAAACCTTTGAATGTTTCCTCATGAATATACCGTAAACCGGTATTGTATGATAGAGACAGTTGTTGTAATCTTGTTAAATTTTGAAACACTCCAGGCTCTAAGTACCTTAACTGATGGTTTGCTTCTATTTTCAGGACCCTCAATTGATTTAAAGAATCCAATTCAGTTTTCTTAATTTCAGACATTACCGTTGTTCTAACTATAAGAAGATCGCTTTTCACAATAACCTAAAACAAAAAGAGGTACGTTTGAAAAACTTTAATCATACAAACAGAACAATAATATCCACATGCAAAAAGCAGCATATATTTAGGCTAACAATAGCAAGTACATAATTCTCTTATAATATTTTAATTATCAATAACGCCGCTTCGCTTTCCGCGAAATATATCTATA
>DWPH01000003.1:0-22334 GCA_018251535.1 Autochton itylus | reverse complement strand
CTAAGGGCAAGGTAAATTCAATATCGGCCTTGGTTGTATGTGCTGGTATGATCTTTTTAATCGTTGTGATTAATTCACCTTGTTGCGTAAAAGCTTGCAGGGTCATTTCTTGAGGAAGCGCTTGGGACAGCAACGTAATGGATTGCTTGAACCCATTTTGAGTCTGTGTATTTTTCGTTAATAAGATCGGCGATAAATTTCCCTCTTGAGGGCTTATTTCATAAAGATTAGAGTTTTTTGTTATGACTTTTTGAAATAGTTGATCCCGAGGATGTTTAATTCCATCCGTAAGATAATAGATGGTTTTATAATGAGATGCGTTTTGAATAAGTTCAGCAGCTTTTTGATGATCAACAGGCCAAGGCATTGGATGTAAAGGGTTAAATTGTAACGAAGAGCTGGTGTTGGCCGATAATGGTTTAATGACTAGTGCGTTATTTTGTTCATCATGAGCAGTTAATAACAAATGCACAGGTGTATTTTTTTGTTGAGCCTGTGTTAAAATTTGTGACGCATTATTTACAAATTGCTGCCATTGAGGTGCCGAAGCCCATCCGTTATCAATCATTAATAAAATGGGTTCTTTGGAATGTTGGATTGATAAATCTTTGGATGGAAATACAGGTCTTGCCAGCCCAAAAATAAGTAACGCTACAGCGAGTAAGCGTAACAAAATTAACCACCAAGGCGCATAAACTGATTCTTGAGCTTTGGTTTGTAATTGATGCAACAATCGAATAGGCGGGAAAGATTGTGCTTTTGGACGAGGCGGGGTTGCTCGTAAAAAGAACCAAATTAAAGGAAGTAATAAAAGTGCGAGTAAGAGGTAGGGGCTAAGAAAGATCATGTTAATCTTGGGTTGGTTTTATTTGATAAAATATTCCATGCTTGCAATAAAGTTTGGGCAGCATGTTGATCAGAGAAATCATATAATAAGGGAATACCAACATTTTGGCTGAGATTTTTAAGTTTTTTTTGATGCTCTGCCCATAATGTTTCGTAATCACTTGAGGATTGTGCATTATTGGATAAAATCAATCCTTCTTCGCCCTCCAGTCCCTTAAATTCAATACGCCCTTTGAAGGGAAGTGATTTTTCGGCAGGGTCAGCGACTTGTATTAACAAAAGATGGCTGGGGCGCTCGGCCATTTTCTTCAAGAAGTTCGCAAGTTGATCATAAGGGTATAAAAAATCGCTGATTAATACCGTCCAAGCATGTGGTAAAACTTGCTCTGGCATTGGAAAAGGGCTATCAGAGGAAAAACTGTTAGATTGTGTTAACTGCTCGGCAAGTGGGTAAAGCTGATGCGTGCCTTGAAAGCTATTCATTTGCTGATTGGGCAGTAATAATCTGACACGCTCTCCACCATTGAGTAATAAAGAGCTCAAGGTTAATCCTAATAAAAATGCTCTGTTTTGTTTGGTAGATAAATCTTGCCTGGATCGCCAATGCATAGATCCTGATACATCACACCATAAATATAAGGTTTGAGTATTTTCTTCTTCTGTTTCTTTGACATAGGCTTTGTTACTTTGGGCAGATTTGCGCCAATCAATGGTTTGAATTGATTCCCCAGGCAAAGCATGACGATATTGCCAAAATTGGCTGCCTTGCCCAGCACGTTTACAACCATGACTGCCTGCAAGAACACTTCGGGAAATTTTATGTGAAGCCAATAATAAATCAGGTAAAGTATGGGCTAAATGTTCGGACGAAGGAACAATAGACGTAAGGGAAGGCTCATGCGCTTGCTGTGCAGAAGCAAGAGGCGATCTCTGCGATTTATTATTAGACTTTTTTTGTAAAATTTGCGACCACCAAGAGTGCTCCACCATCATTAAATCGCTTTTTGCAGAAGAGTTTGGATAATATTATTCAACTGTATATTTTCTGCCCTGGCTGCGAATGTGAGTGCAATACGATGCCTTAAAACAGCAGGGGCTAATGCGACCAAATCTTCATGATTAGGTGCTAAACGTCCGTCAAGTAAGGCACGAGCACGTAATAATAAGACCAAAGCCTGAGCAGCTCTGGACCCTGGGCCCCAAGCAATATTTTGTTGAATAAAGGGATCATTACTGGTTTCTGGGCGAGCGTTACGTACCAGATTAAGGATACTATTAACTAGATTTTCACCAATGGGTAAGCGTCTGACCAAAGATTGTGTTTTGATTAACATTTCTGGGGTTATAACTTGTTGTGCTTGAGTTTCGTGATCCCCTGTGGTTGCCAATAACATGGCTTTTTCAGTTTGTTGATCAGGATAACCCAAGTTTACTTGCACCATGAAGCGATCTAATTGTGCTTCGGGTAAAGGATAGGTGCCTTCTTGCTCAATTGGATTTTGTGTTGCCAATACATGAAATGGTTTTGGTAAAAAATAATCTTTGCCAGTAATAGATATATATTTTTCTTGCATAGCCTGAAGCAAAGCAGATTGGGTTCTGGGGCTGGCACGGTTGATTTCATCAGCCATTAAAAGCTGACAAAATACAGGACCAGGAACAAAGCGAAAACTACGTTTGCCTTCAGAATCTTCGTCTAAGATTTCACTTCCTGTGATATCCGCAGGCATCAGGTCGGGTGTAAATTGAACGCGTTTGGCAGATAACCCCATTACTGTTGCCAAAGTGCTGACCAATTTGGTTTTACCAAGACCAGGAGCACCCACTAATAGAGCATGTCCTCCACTTAAAACACTGGCGAGTATTTGCTTTATTTCTTCTTGTTGTCCGAAAATAACGCGGCTTGTTTCGGTAATGATATTGGCTAGATGTGGAGCCAACTCATCTGCCAGCTGTATATCATCAGAGGTAAGGGGAAGGTGCTCGGCATTCATAGAATTATTGTCTAAAGAGGTCATGTGCATCATAAAGGGTTAAGATTGAAGATAAAAGTATAACAAAGATCTACTCGGTTGCAGTATAAAAGATTGTATGAGCATACTGCAAGTTTTGTAAAATATTTTAGTTATATTTATATATAAAAACGAATTTTTTGATGAAAAAGGCTATGAAATGGGTATCATAGAGAAAATATCATGCTTAGATGATTTAAATCAAATATGGAATTCTTTGCCCGATGCGCGTCTGGTGGGGGGAGTTGTCAGAGATTTGTTGGCAAACAAACCTATTGCTGATATTGATCTTGCCACTTCCGAGCCTCCTGAAAAAGTGATGGAGATTTTAAGAAATAAAGGTATTTCTGTAATTCCTACAGGATTATCACATGGGACTGTTACTGCGGTGATTAATCATCGCCCCTATGAAATTACAACTTTACGTAAAGATGTTGTGACAGATGGTCGTCATGCTCAGGTTGTTTGGAGTAACAGTTGGGAAGAAGATGCCGCACGCAGAGACTTTACAATTAATGCGATGTATTGTGATAAAGAGGGTCATATTTGGGATTTCTATTATGGGCAAGCGGATTTAAAAGCTGGCATTATTCGCTTTGTTGGTAATGCTAAAGAACGGATTCAAGAAGATGTTTTACGTATATTACGTTTTTTCCGTTTTTACGCGCGATATGGGAAGGGAAAACCTGATAGTGAAGCCATTGCTGCCATTCAATCTTTGAATAGTTTAATATCAAGTTTGTCTGCGGAACGTGTATGGTCAGAATTACAGAAAATTTTAACGGGCCCGATTGCTGATCAAATTATAGGAATGATGGATCAGTATGGTGTTTTGCCTGAGTTAATGCCTTTTGGTTATGATTTATCCTTTTTTCAAAAATTTGTTCAGATTGGAGCTCCCCCTCAAGCGGTCTTACGACTGGCAGGATTAGTCACGGCTTCCAGTCAAGTGGTTGCTAAGAAATTGCGGTTATCCCGTAAACAAGAAAAGCTATTATCGGGATTGAAAAAAAATTATGAGATTCATTCTTTGAATACAGAAATTCAAAAAAGACAATTGCGTGCTGAATATGATTTGGAATTCCTTATAGGTAAAAGTTGGTTGCTTCAAACCATGTCGACTCATAATGAATCGCAAACTTGGGGTTTATGGCGGCAATCTATGATGAATATGGAACAACCTATTTTTTCCATTATGGGGCAGGACTTAATTAATATTGGAATTCAACCAGGCCCTGATATAGGAAAAGCGTTAAAAACAATACAAGAATGGTGGTTGCATCATGGTTGTTATGCAGATCAATTAGAGTGTATAAAGTGGTTTAAAAGCCACAGAGATGAAAGAATAAATTAAAACGTTTAATTCTTGTTGCTAAATGGGTTAAATAAAGAACGATGATATCGTGATATACGATTATTTTTGTAATTATATTCAAAGAAAATATATATAGTGCCTACTATTTTAGAAAAACCAATCAAAAAAAATAAAAAAACGTTTTTTTCATCATTGTTTGGAAATAATCCAAGCTTTCTTTTTATGCAGCGTTTATGGAAGGAAGAAATTCGCCTTCATCCTAGGCGTATTGTTATCATTATTATTTTAACACTTATAATGGCGGGGTTAACGGCTTTATATCCATTAGTAATTAAGCGTGCCCTAGATATGTTTAAGGATAATGACCCTCGAATTTTATATCAAGTGCCTTTGTTGGTAGTCATCGTAACAGCGGCCAAGGCGGCCTCTCAATATGGCCAAAGCTTGGCTATTCAAGGATTGGTTTTGGTTGTTATTCGTGGTTTGCAAAATAAAATGTTTTTGCATTTAGTTCATACGGATATTGCCAAAGTTGAAAAAGAGGCCCCCGCACAGCTAGCATCTCGTTTCACTACAGATGCACTTTCTATTCGTGAAGCAATGATCCGAGTAGTGAATGCTTTTGGTGATAGTATCACTGTGGTTGGTTTAGTTGCTTCTATGTTTTATATGGATTGGGAGCTCAGTTTGATTGCGGCTCTTTTATATCCAATTGCTGCCGTACCCATTCAAAAACTGGGGAAAAGAGTTCGTAGAGCGTCTGGTAATATGCAAGAACAAGTGGGCAAAACTGCCGCTTTACTGAATGAAACTTTTGCTCAGGCCAGAACTGTACGTGTTTATGGCATGGAAAAGCGTGAAATTGAGCGTGCTGGGCATTCTTTTGATCAGCTTTACGATGCGACTCTTAAAATTATTAGTGGTCGAGCCAGAGTCGATCCAATTATGGAAGTTTTAGGCGGTACTGCCGTGGCTGCTGTATTAGGGTTTGCAGGCTGGCGGGCTGCTATGGGTGGTGCCACGCTGGGTGATTTTTCTGGTTTTGTAGCAGCATTGCTTTTGGCAGCGCGTCCTTTGCGCGCATTGGGCTCTTTGAGTGCAGCTATGCAAGAGGGAATTTCTGGTCTTGATCGTATTTTTAAAATGATTGATGAGCCTATCGAAATTATAGATAAAAAAGTGGTAACTCCTTTGCCAGCAGGGCAAGGCAACATTAAGTTTGAGGATGTTCATTTTATTTATCCTGGCCGTGAATTGGGTCTGCAAGGTCTTGATTTTAATGTAGAGCCAGGACTGACAGTGGCTTTAGTAGGGCCTTCTGGTGCAGGAAAATCAACAGCGTTAACTCTGATTCCTAGGTTACATGATGTACAAAAAGGGCGTATTCTTTTTGATGGTGTTGATTTGCGTGATATTGCTATGAGTGAATTACGTTCTGCAATTGCCTATGTTCCTCAGGACCCATTATTATTTGATATGTCCGTATTAGAAAATATTTTGATAGGGAAACCTGAAGCAACACAAGAGGAAATACAACAAGTTCTTGATGGAGCTGCGGTGACATCATTTCTTCATAATTTGCCTCAAGGAGTTAATACCAGAGTAGGACATGGTGGCCAATTATTGTCTGGGGGACAAAGGCAACGGGTTGCTTTGGCCAGAGCTTTATTACGGAATCCACGTTTATTATTGTTAGATGAAGCAACGAGTGCTTTGGATACAGAAAGTGAATATATGGTTCAACAAGCTCTGGTAAAGTTACGCAAAGATCGCACGACATTAATTGTTGCGCATCGTTTGTCTACAGTACGTGCTGCTGATTTAATTATTGTGATGCATGATGGTTTGGTCGCAGAGTGTGGAAATCATGAAGCATTAATGGATTATAATGGATTATATGCAAGATTAGTTCAAACACAGGATTTAAATCGTTAATTTTTGATTATATGTATTAAATACTTATTTTAAAAATGTGATAGGCTTAAGGGAAAATAAATGACAGATGCGGAGGAAGGGGCGGATCAGCAATCCGTTTCTGCAACAGAAGATACACAAAATAAAAAAAAGCGTTCTTTTAAAAAATATATAATTATTTGTGTATCTATAATTTTAATTCTTGGTGCTGCGATTTATTGGTGGTTAACGCGGCATGATATTGATACAGATGACGCTTTTACTGCGGGGCGAATTGTGTATATTGCTCCTCATGTTAATGGATATGTAACTGACCTTTTAATTAATGATAACCAGTTCGTTCATAAAGGTCAGTTATTACTGAAAATTGACTCTAGAGATTATCAAGCAGCAAAAAAAGAAGCAGAAGGCAATTTAATTAGAGCTCAAGGTCAATATATTGCTTCTCAATATATGTTAGAAGTGGCCAAAAAGAACTATCCAGGTAAACTCAAAGTTGCTCAAGGGGATTTGGGTATTGCTAAATCTCAGGCCTTTAAAGCTAAAACAGAATATGTCAGACAGCACAGTATTGTTAAAGCTGCGACAACTCAACAAGCGATTGATTACTCTACGGCGGCTTATGATCAAGCTAAAGCAGAAATTATAAAGGCAGAAGGTAATTTATTAATTGCCGAACCAGTTGAAGCTAATATTCAAACAAGTAATAGTCAAATAAATGAACAAAAAGGTGCGCTAGAAGCCGCAGAAGCTAAATTAAGGCAGGCAGAGCTTAATTTAGGATGGACCGAGCTTAGGGCACCTCATGATGGTTGGATTTCTAAACGTAATGTTGAACAAGGGAATTATGTTACAACAGGCCAATCGATTATGGCTATTGTTGAGCCCGAAGTTTGGGTGATTGCGAATTATAAAGAAACTCAAATTACAAATATGCGTCCTGGGCAAAAAGTTAAAATTGATGTTGATGCTTATCCATTTTTAAACCTTAAAGGCCATATTGATTCTATTCAAGCTGGTACAGGGGCTGTGTTCAGTGCATTTCCTCCTGAAAATGCAACAGGTAACTATGTTAAAATTGTCCAACGTGTTCCTGTTAAAATTTTGATTGATGAAGGATTAGATCCTAAAATCCCATTAGCTTTAGGGCTTTCTGTTGTACCGACGGTCTATACAAAATGAGCCAAGCGATTGCACAAGAAGTTAATCGTGAGGACTGGAAACCAAAACATAATCCATGGTTGATTGCTGTTGTTGTAACGCTTGCTGCATTTATGGAAGTTTTGGATACGACAATTGTGAATGTGTCTTTACCCCATATTGCGGGAACATTATCCACAACTTATGATAATGCAACTTGGTCTTTGACGGCTTATCTTGCAGCAAATGCAATTGTCTTAACGATCTCTGGATGGTTAGGGCGGGTCTTAGGGCGCAAGCGTTATTTCTTGATTTGTATTATTATGTTCACCCTATCTTCTTTCCTTTGTGGAATGGCAAGTAGCTTAGGAGAGCTAATTATATTTCGCTTGATGCAAGGTTTTTTTGGAGGGGGGCTGCAACCTAACCAGCAATCTATTATTCTCGACATCTTTCCTCCTGATAAAAGAGGTGCAGCTTTTGGCTTAACAGCGATGGCAACAGTTGTTGCGCCTATTTTAGGCCCTTCATTAGGAGGGTGGATTACAGATAGTTACTCTTGGCGTTGGGTTTTTTATCTGAATGTTCCTATTGGTATTGTGACGGTTTTTGCTGTGATGATGTTATTGGAAGATCCCCCTTGGGCTAAAAAACGCAAAGAGCGTGTTGATGTTATTGGGTTAACGTTAATTACAGTTGGGCTGGCATGCCTTGAGGTCATGGTGGATCGTGGAGAGGATGCCGATTGGTTCGGGTCAACCTCCATTTGTTGGTTGGCATTTTTTGCAGTTATTGGAATTGTTGGTGCAATTTTCTGGTTATTAAAAGCCAAAGACCCTGTTGTTGATTTGCGAGCTTTCAAAGATCGTAATTTTGCAGTCAGCTGTATTTTAATGGCAGGATTGGGCGGTTGCTTATACGCTTCGGCTATTATTGTTCCGCAATTCTCGCAACAAATTATGGGCTATACTGCGTTTCTTTCAGGACTAGTTTTAACCCCAGGAGGAATAGTGATTGTCTTTTTAATTCCTCTTGTTGGTCGCCTTATTAACTATGTGCAAATCCGATATGTCATAGCATTTGGTTTTTTTTGGATGGGATGTTCAATGTTTATATCGGCACATCTTACCCCTACATTAGATTTTGATCATTTGGTTTTATATAGAATCTCACAAACAGCTTGTTTAGCATTTTTATTTGTTCCTTTATCCACGATTGCGTTTATGACTATTCCTGCCAAATATAATGCCGATGCGTCAGCATTATTTAGTATGGTAAGGAATGTTTTAGGAGCCTTGTGTATTTCAGGAGCAACCGCTTTGGTCACAGAAACGAGGCAAGCTGATCAAGCACATATTGTTCATCATATGAGTCCGTTAAACCAGCCTTATAATGAATATCTAGCACACATGAAAGCAGTAGCTCAGCAGCTTGGTTATGCAGCGCAAGATCAAGCAACTTTTGCGATGAGTGCTTTATATAAGGATTTTCAAAAACAAACGGCGATATTAGCCTATAATGATGTTTTTATAATTATTGGTTTTTGTGCGTTTCTTTTAGTGCCTTTTTGTTTTTTTCTAGATGGTTATACAGCCAGAAAGAAAAAAAATAGATAAACGTTATAAAAAAAGACATTCACTTTTAAAGGAATGTCTTTTTTATTATGATTATTAGTAAAAATTAGCCTTGAGTATATTTCTTAAAATGATCTGCTATTTTACAATATATAGTGTGCTTGTATCCAGTTTTAATGCAATCTAACTCGGTAATATCAATCCATTTCCATTCATCGAATTCTTTTTCAATATCGTTGTCCAGATTAATATCAGAATCTTTGCCAGTAAAACGAACTGCAAACCATTTTTGGGTTTGTCCTTTGAATTTTCCTTTCAAAGGATTTTTAATAACATCAGGTGGAAAATCATAAGCCAGCCACTCTGGATATTCTTCTAAAACTTCGATTTGGTCTGTGCCAATTTCCTCAAGTAATTCGCGTTTTATTGCTTCACAAGGATCTTCATTGGCATCAATCCCCCCTTGAGGGAAAGACCAAATTCCTTCCTGAGCCAAATCATGGCGCAGTGCAATAAAGATTTTTCCCTTAGGGTTAAAAATAATTGCTGCAACATTGCGGCGATAAGGAAGGTCAGTCATGATTTATATCCTATGAATTAGTGAGCAGCAGGAACGTTGTTTTGAGGTGGTTTCTGCTCATTATTAGCAGGTTTGTTTTCATTTGCAGGTTTTGGTGCTTCTGCTGCTGGTGGTGCTGGTTTGCTTTGATCTTTATTTTTTTTCCATACATTAGGGTGCATGACAGGATCAGGTTTAATGACAGGAATTGGTGTGTCTTTTTCAACAGGTAGTCCAGCCATAGAACGTACGACCTTTAACCCTTGCTGTAATTGAAAATCTGTGGCTGGATTGGTGTAATCATATTTAGGCCAGTTTTTAGGTGGCTGTTTTGGAATAGAACTTGCAATGGCGGGAAGATCATTTCTGACAGGTGGTTTTTCTTTGTTACCCCCTTCATTTTTGATAATGTGGTCAAGATCTGCTTCACGAATGCTGAATTCTGGTTCATCGTAACTATCTTGAACAGGAATGTCAGGGGTAATGCCCAGTCCTTGGATAGAACGACCAGAAGGGGTATAATAACGTGCAATGGTTAAACGAATAGCCCCGTTTCCTGGAATTGGCATAATAGATTGTACAGAACCTTTACCAAAAGTTTTACCACCCAGAATGATCGCTCTACGATGATCTTGCAGTGCGCCTGAAACAATTTCACTTGCAGAGGCAGAACCACCATTGGTTAAAACAACAATCGGAAGACCATTCGTAATGTCTTTTCCACTGGCATTCCAACGTTGACTTTCTTTGGGATCGCGGGCTTTTGTTGAAACAATTGCGCCATCTTTGATAAAGTCACGACTCACTGCAATGGCTTGGTCTAATAATCCACCAGGGTCGTTTCGAAGATCTATAATTAATCCAGCAAGTTTGCCACCAGCTTCTTTTTGAAGTTTTTCATACGCTTTTAACATACCTTTTTCGGTTTCTTCGTTAAACTGAGAAATGCGAATATAACCGATTTTTCCGTATAAAGCTGATTTAATGACTTGAATATGAATGATCTCACGCGTCATTGTGACTTTGATAGGTTTAGGTGTTTTTAACCGTAACAAAGTCAGTGTAATAGGAGTGTTGGGCTTTCCGCGCATTTTGTCAACAGCGGCATTCAAAGGTGTACCATCGATATTTTTACCATCAATAGCAATAATATAATCTCCAGCCTTTATACCAGCTCGAGCAGCAGGGGTACCATCAATTGGAGAAACAACTTTAATATGACCGTCTTCTTCTTGGACTTCTAACCCTAATCCACCAAATTCGCCTTTGGTTTGGATTTCCATATTATGATATTGCTTTTCAGTCATATAAGAGCTGTGTGGATCAAGTCCTGTTAACATCCCGTTTAAGGCATTGGTAATTAGATTACGATCAGAAACAGGCTCAACATAATTGGCGCGAACCCGTTCAAATACATCACCAAACAAGGTTAGTAAACGATAGGTTTCAGCACTTTTATCAGCATTTGTTTGGTCTTTTTTAACTTCTTGAGCCAAGGCTTGCACAATGAGATGGTTATTTGAAAAAGAAGTCCATTGTCCCAATTGGGATCCAATTCCAAGCCCAACAATTAATAATCCAGTACTAACAAGCAGCCCTTTACGGAACTTCATGCTGATTTTCTCCTGATGACCTATCCCTTAAGGGGAGGATTAACGTGAATAATGAAATCCAAAAATCTTATTGTATTCTTTATGTATATTCTTTCTAGTATAAAATTAGAAAAAAATCGACTTATAAAAATGGTGAAGGATTAATTGCGCGTTCGCCACGCCTAAGTTGTACAAATAATGTTGGTCGCCCCGTGTTACCACCTCCAGACCACACAGGCATTCGACCAATGGCGACGCCTTTGCTGACACTTTGTCCAACGCCTACATTTAGAGCACCCATACCAGCCAAGACAAAACGGTAATTTTTGCCGCAATTCAGAATAACCATTTGACCATATCCACGAAACGGACTGGCGAATTCAATTTGTCCATTGCAAGGCGCACGAACCGAGGCCATTGATTGAGGCGCATAGGTTGTGCCTTGGGCTGGTCCAGTATCAGTTGAACTGCCCCACAAAGAAACGACGCGTCCCGCAACGGGGGCTCCTTTACTATTGGAACTGAGTCCTGGGCCATCATTACTTTGGGTGATCGTTTTAATTTCTTTTCTTGCAGATTCTGCTTTGGCTTGGTTTTTTAAACGTTCTGCTGCCAGCACTTCGGCTCTTAAACGATTTTCTGCTGCTTGTCTTGAGGCCGTAATTTTACGAATAGCATCATTAATGTTGCTGGCTTTGGCCGCGGCTTGGGCTGCATCTTGGGAAACTTTAAATGCAGCTGAAGCAGAACGTTTTTGAATGGCTCTGGCTTCTTCTGTAGCTTTGGCTAGTTGATTGCGTTGTTGTTCTTGCTCTTTATGTAGTGCTTCTAGTTTTTTTGTTTCTTCAGTCAGTTTATTTTTTAATTCATCCAACTCTGTTTTGTGTTTTTTAATGAGTTGAGCCTTTTGCTCTAATTGAGCAGAGATGCCTTTAATGACAGAAAGACCAAGGGTGGAGCGTGAGGATTGTGGAGCTGCCAGTAATGTATCGGTTGGATATAAAGAAAGCCGTTCCATAACAGGCAAGAATTTAGAAAAATGCTTGGATTCTTCTTGGAGTTTTTGATCTAAAATAGCAATTTTCTTTTTAAAATCTTCTATTTGCTCACCTAACAGTGCAGATTTTTTTTCGGTGGTTTGTAAGGTCTGTGAAGCTTTGAGCATTTCTTGATTAAGTTGCTCTGCTTTTTTACGATCTTCAGAGGCTTTTTTAACAGCATCGGCTTTTTGTTGCTGTAAATCTTTTAGTTGGTTGGCGGCTTGTTGTTTTTGTTGTTGTAGTTTTATTTGTGCTTCTTTAGCTTGCTCCAAAGCTTCTTTGGCTGAAGTATTTTTTTCTGCGGCGGCAGGATAATTTGTGAAAGAGGCAACAAGAAAAAGGGCACAACTCCCCCTTAAAACGATTTTTACAGATCGTTTAAAAGTCAAAGGGGTATGTTGTGCAACTCGTTTCAGAAAGCCCTCATATTATTCTTTAATCAGTGACTTTCCTGTCATTTCTTTGGGTTGAGGTAAATTCAACAATTTTAATATTGTCGGTGACAAATCTGCCAAACGACCATCACGTAATTGAACCCCAGGAACCCCCTCTAAAATCACAGGAACTTTGTCCAAAGTATGTTGTGTATGAGGTTCCCCAGTAATTGGGTCTACCATAATTTCACAGTTACCATGATCGGCGGTAATTAACAAAGCACCATTTTGTCCTTTAATGGCTTTTACAATTTCACCTAAACTTTTGTCAACGGCTTCAACTGCTCTAATAGCCGCATCTAGCTTTCCTGTGTGTCCAACCATGTCTGGATTAGCGAAATTAACAACGATCAAATCATATTTTGCACTGCTAATTGCTTGAACAATTTTCGAAGTAAGTTCTGGCGCAGACATTTCTGGTTGTAAGTCATAGGTCGCAACTTTTGGAGAGTTAACCAAAATACGATCTTCACCAGGAAAAGGTTCTTCACGTCCACCATTAAAGAAATAAGTGACATGTGGATATTTTTCTGTTTCCGCTGAACGAAGTTGCTTTAATCCAGCTTTAGAAACGATTTCACCAATGACATTTTCATAAGAATCAGGTGGGAATAATACGCCCATATATTTGGTTAGTACGTCACTATATTGTGTCATCCCCAAAACTTTAGAAAATTTAACAATTTTAGAACGTTTAAATCCATCAAAGTCAGGGAACAAAAACGCATCCATTAATTGGCGAATACGGTCTGCACGGAAGTTAAAAGATAAAATACCATCATTATCGTTCATACCTTGATAATCACCAATCACAGTAGGAAGAATAAATTCGTCAGTAATTTTTTCTTTGTATGAATCTGTAATGGCAGATAACGCATCTGCTTTATGAGGTCCTTCGCCAGAAATTAAAGCATCATAAGCTTTGCTTACACGATCCCAACGGTTATCACGATCCATAGCATAATAACGCCCAGAGACAGTTGCAATTTTAACTTCTTTGGGGAGTTCTTTTAAAGCTTCTGAGACAAAATCTTTGGCTGATTCAGGTGGGGTATCACGTCCATCTGTAAATACATGCAAGGTTACTTTGATTCCTGCTGCATACAAAGATTTTGCAAGGCCTACAGCATGGTCTTGATGAGAATGAACCCCACCAGGAGAGAACAATCCAAGTAAATGGCAAGTTCCACCATTTTTCTTTAACGTTTCAATAAAATCAACCATCAAAGGTCTTTGAAGAATAGAACCATCTTTGACAGCTTTACCGATTTTAGGGAGCTCTTGCATAATGATGCGACCTGCACCAATATTCATATGGCCTACTTCTGAATTTCCCATTTGTCCTTCGGGAAGACCAACATCTTCACCACTAGCTTCAAGTAAAGCATGAGGGCATTCATTTAGGAGATAATCCAAGTTGGGAGTATTGGCATTTGCAATAGCATTATTTTTATGTTCTGGATTATATCCAAACCCATCAAGAATGGTCAACATGACGGGACGATATTTTGTTTGAGACATTTTATATCCTATTCATTGAAACAAGTAAAAAATTAAATAAATGTTTTGTAATGTGCATTATAGAATGAGCTGATAAGAATATTATGGATACCACTATAACATAATAACAGACATTGCTTGTGAATTTTTTATAAAAATAGTAAATGTTTTTATATAGTAAAAGTGTGTTTTGAATGTGTTGATCAATAGATAATATAATTATTAGGTATATGGTTGTGATATGCAAGACGTAATATATATGGTTGTGATATGCAAGACGTAATAAAAAGTTTTTCAAATTATAACCTAGAATTACTTGAAAATATAAGATTGTAGCAAAAAGCAGATAAGACGCCCATAGCGTTATATTTAAATATATTAGAGAAAATCTATATTTGGATATGAAAATTAAGGTTAATCGTTGCTTGAGATAATATCGAAAGTTCAACTCACTATTTTAAAGGTGAGGATATTCATAAAATTATAGCTTTAAATCGACAGTTTAATATATTTTTTGAACGAATTTTCTTTTAATTTTATGGCTTGAAAAAGAATACTTGATTATTTCTATTTTGATAAAACATATATAAAATAGATATGTATAAATATTTTAAGTATGCAAAGTTTTTGAAATGACAGATCAAACAGCAAAAGAACATTTATGGTTTTCTGACTTATCTTCTGAACAATTAAAGGTAATGCGCGATCATGGAACCGAGCCTCCTGGAAGCAGTCCTTTAAATTACGAAAAGCGCCCTGGCACATATTATTGTGCGGGATGTCAGACACCTTTGTTTCATGGGGATATGAAATATGACAGTGGTTGTGGATGGCCTGCTTTTTTTACTGTTATCGAGGGAGCGGTTGAAATGGAGATTGATCATAGTCACCATATGACCAGAACTGAGGTTCATTGCGCGCGTTGCAAAGCACATTTAGGCCATATTTTTCCTGATGGACCTATGCCTACAGGTGAACGTTATTGTATCAATGGTGTTTCTTTGAAGTTTAAAAAAGAAGATGCTTGATATTTAAGAGATTTTATAAGGAGAGTTGCTGTTATTGACGACCAGCCAGAAGCAGAGTCCAATGACGGCAATCAAAGATAATGCAAGAAAAGCCATGTTATAATGGTAGTGTTTTGCTATTATGCCTGCGATAGACGGACTGAGAGAGGCACCAATCCCTTGAACAGTCATAATAATTCCTATTCCACTATTAATACGCCCCGATCCATTTAGGATTTTAGCCGTAAGGCCGGGAACTGCAACCCCCATTAATCCAGCGCCTATGCCGTCCAACATTTGCACAGGGATTAGGATATAAGGATGTTGGATCATGCCTGCTAATAATCCTCTGATTGGTAATGCGATTAAGGCAAAGATAAAAATGGATTTATAACCTTTAGTTTGCGCCATTTTAGATGCCAGTAACGCCATAGGAATCATGGTCATTTGGGCGATGATAATAGTTAATGCAGTGTATGTCCCAGCATTTCCAGCAGTACCTCTGGCTACCATAGCTTGGCTTAATAAAGACAACATCGCAGCATTGGCTAGGTGAAACAAAGTAACCGTAATTGCTAATACTAAAAGATGTGTATTTTTCAAAAGATCGGAAAGAGGTCTGGGATCTTTTTGGGTTTCATTCAGTCCTCTGGCAGCTTTATAATCAATTTGCTCGGGGCGAATAAGTTGAATCGTGATGATGGATAATATTGTCCAAACAACCATCAAGGCAAAGACAGCTTTTAACCCAAAATAATAACTAAAGATGCCAGCCATCATTGCTGAACATGCATTACCACCATGATTATAAGATTCATTACGTCCTAATTGATGATCAAATCCTTTTTGTCCAACCAGCCCAAGGGTAATAGCATTAATAGCTGGAGGAATGGCAGCTCCGGCAATAGCGGTCAGGATCTGTGCAGATAAAGTCACGTAAAAAAAAGGATAATAATAGTTTAAACAGCAGGCTAAAATAATTATCAGTGCTGAAATTATAATTATTGCACGTTTCGAATGAATAATATCAACCAAGGTGCTGATAGGGGTGGTAATAATCATGCCTGTCAAACCACTGATCGTCATTACTCAACCAATCTGGTCTACTTCCCAATGGTTTTGTTGTAAGAACACAGCTAAAAAGGGTCCAAGTCCATCTCGAACATCAGAAATGAAAAAATTGAGCAAGTTTAGTGGTATCATGTTCATACTGCTATATTTTCTATAAATAAATAGTGTTGGCGTAATAGCTCATAGTAATTCGGAAATATTTTTAAATACAATATTTATAAACAAAAACCGAGATATTCTTAATTACATATAATCATTTTTAATAAGTTACCGAACTATACTTAGTGATTATTGTTCTATGTAAATATGAGTGGTAACATTTTGGTTACTATAACTAATAATTAACATTGTTTGAATTTTTTCATCAAAGTGAGGCAATTATGGATCCGATTAAATTGGTTATTATTGGAAATGGAATGGTAGGGCATAAATTTGTTGATGAGCTGTATAATAAAGCAGATCAGGATCAGTTTGATGTTACTATATTTTGTGCAGAACCATATGTTGCTTATGATCGTGTTCATCTCTCATCATATTTTTCAGATTATCAAGCGTCATCTTTATCTTTGGTTCCTCAGGGATTTTATGAAAATCATCATGTCCAACTTTTGCTTGGAGAGCAAGCGGTCTCTATCGATTGCCAAAAGAAAGAAGTTTATGGTGCTTCAGGTTGTATAGTTCCATATGATAAGTTAGTTATTGCGACAGGCTCCAATGCTTATGTTCCGCCTATTCCTGGGGCTAACGTAAAGATTGTTTTGTTTATCGAAGCTTAGCTGATTTGGATAAGATCGCTCATTGTGCCAAACGCAGTAAGGTAGGCGCCGTTGTTGGTGGTGGTTTGTTAGGACTAGAAGCAGCAGGAGCTTTACGAAAATTACAAATTGAAACCCATGTTGTAGAATTTGCACCTATTTTGATGTGTGAACAGCTTGACGAAATGGGTGGTCAGCTTCTTCGTAAAAAAATAGAAGCAATGGATATCACTATTCATACGCATAAAAATACCAAACAGATTATTGATGCTGAGCATGGTAAGATAATGCAATTTGCAGACGGTTCATCCATCGCAATTGACTTTATTGTTTTTGCGACAGGTATTCGTCCTAATGATGCTTTGGCAAAACAAAGTCAGCTTTTGATAGGTCAAAAAGGTGGTATTCAGATTAATGAATATTGTCAGACTTCTAATCCCGATATTTATGCGATTGGAGAATGTGCGGTTTGGAATAGTCAGATTTTTGGCTTAGTTGCACCAGGATATAAAATGGCACAAATTGCAATCGGTCATTTATTAGGTAAGGACACAACCTCTTTTGTTGGCGCAGATATGAGCGCCAAATTAAAGCTATTAGGTGTAGATGTCGGAAGTATTGGTGATGCAAAAGGTCGAACGCCATCAGCGAATAGTTATATTTACTTTGATGAAAAACGAGAAATTTATAAACGTCTCATTGTAAGTGAGGATAATAAAAAATTATTGGGTGCTGTCCTAGTAGGAGACACATCTGATTATGGTAATTTATTACAGTTAATGTTGAACCAAATTGACTTGCCAGAACATCCTGATGCACTGATTTTACCTTCTTACACAGGAAGCAAACCTATTATTGGTGTTGAATCTTTACCAGATAGTGCGCCCATTTGTTCTTGTCTTGATGTTACAAAAGGCCAAATTGTTGCCGCTATTCAAGCCGGATGTCATACAGTAGATGAAATTAAAGCAACCACAAAAGCTGGAACAGGATGTGGTGGGTGTATCCCAATGGTTACACAAGTTTTGAATGCAGAGTTAAGTAAGCAAGGAATCGAGGTTAAGAAACAACTTTGTGCTCATTTTGCTTATACAAGACAAGAGCTATACCATTTAATCAAAGTTGGTAATATTAAAACATTCCAAGAATTTCTTGAGAAACATGGTCAGGGCTATGGTTGTGAGGTTTGTAAACCAACAGCAGCATCTTTATTTGCTTCTTGTTGGAATGAATATGTTTTGAAACCTGAATTGGTCTCGTTACAAGATTCTAATGATAATTTCTTAGGGAATATCCAAAAAGACGGCACCTATTCTGTTATTCCTCGTTCTGCTGGAGGGGAGATAACACCTGATGGATTAATTGCTGTGGGTGAAATTGCTAAAAAATATAATTTATATTCTAAAATCACGGGTTCTCAACGAATAGCGTTATTTGGTGCAAAACTAAATGAGTTACCAGAAATTTGGAAAGCCTTAATTGCTGCTGGATTTGAAACAGGGCATGCTTATGCCAAAGCATTACGAATGGCAAAAACATGTGTTGGCAGTGAATGGTGTCGATTTGGTGTAGGTGACAGTGTTGCCTTTGGCGTAGAAATTGAGAATAGATATAAAGGGATCAGAACACCTCATAAGATGAAAATTGGTGTTTCAGGATGTACTCGTGAATGTGCCGAGGCTCAGGGTAAAGATATTGGCTTGATAGCAACTGAAAAGGGTTGGAACTTATATGTTTGCGGAAACGGTGGAATGACACCTCGTCATGCTGATTTATTAGCTGGGAATTTAGACCGTGAAACTGTTTTAAAATATATAGATCGTTTTATGATGTTCTATATTCGCACCGCTGATAAATTACAGAGGACTTCGGTATGGTTACAATCCTTAGAAGGCGGCATTGATTACTTACGTAGTGTGATTATTGATGATAAATTAGGAATTAATGCTGAGTTGGAAAAGGATATAACAGGTTTACGAGAACAATTTAAATGTGAATGGAAAGAAACTGTTGAAAACCCACAATATCAGAAACGATTTGCACATTTTATGAATAGTGACTTACCCGATAACCTTGTGCAAATGGTTTCTGAACGTCAGCAACATCGTCCTGCAAAACCAGAAGAACGTATTTTTAGCTAAAGAGGAGAAGACTAATGAGTGAATGGATAACAATCTGCCAAATTAATGATCTTGTACCTCAGACAGGAATATGTGCTTTGGTGAACAATGAGCATGTAGCGATATTTCGACCAACAGAAAATAAAGAATTATACGCGATCAGTAATATTGACCCTTTTGCCAAAGCAAGTGTTTTGTCGAGAGGTTTGATTGGTGAACACAAAGGAGAGTTATGGGTGGCCAGTTCTCTTAAAAAACAACGGTTTCGCTTGAAAGACGGTGTTTGTTTGGAAGATACCGCATATAATATTAAATCTTATGATGTACGTGTGCATGAGGATACGGTTGAGGTTAAGTTAAGTTAAGTTAAGTTAAGTTAAGTTAGGTTAGCTCAAACCTAAATAAATACTATTCATCACAGAGAAAAGCGTGATTTGGAGTAGGAGACACTATGTGATGGACATAGTGTCTCCTATCCTCATGTTATAGTGGCTTAATTAATAAATAATGCATTTAGTGAATATTGTAGGATAGAGGTTAAAAATGGATGAGATTAACTCTGACGAAAAATAGCGAATTACCTTAAAAATTATCAATTTTACATTAAGAGAATTAAATCTTTTGTCAGCAGATGGTGCGCTTGATCTGATTATAAATAAAGGTCACTACATGCTCGATTCAGAGCAAATTCATAAGATATTGGCGTATATTGCTGATGATACAGGAACCTCAATGATCCTATTGCGACGTGACTTTCCCTATGGTCGTTATTTTATAACATGGAAATCAGAATTACTAATAATCATAGTGGTTATTTTTATTATTGTGGCTACGATTGTTTATTTTACAGATGTCGGTAATGATTTTGGTTTGTGCACATTTATCTTGTCATTAGCATTTATATTGTTTTCAATTGCACTGCTCAAATATCTTGATTCATGTTTTATTAGGAGTAGAAAACCAGTATTAACGGTTAAATTATTTACAGAAATTATTGTTGCTATTATTAACAAATATAATGATAAATTTACTTTTGGGTTACAACCTCAAGAACGCAAATTGTGGCGCCATAAAATATATGAGGTATGTGATCGACATATTGATATTTTTTTCCAGCTAAAGAATTTTCTCTTGAGCTGATTGTTCCTTTTGCTGATCCTGATGAGTATGACCTACCATTAATGATAGATGAATGCGCTGAGGTTATGCCACTTTCTTTTGATACTGTTGACCAATCAGGAAATTACACGAAATATTTAGATTATGATGAAGATGAGATACTAACAGTCGTACATTTCGCAGATATATTAATTGATTTTTGGGCAGAGAATAAAATAAAGAACTCAATGAAACCTATTTAAATTTAAGGCAAAGAATAAAAAGATTGAAATGAAATAGGTTTAAATAGAAGCTGTTCTTCGTTTATTATATCCTTAGAAAAATTGCTTTCACTAGAGCCTTTTAATGATATGGCATATAAAAATGGTTGGGTTACAAAAGTCAAATTTAAATTAAATCGAAATATAACTGTGTGAGATTATAATGAATAGGCCTACTCATAGTTTGCGTGTTAGCTATAATGTAGCGTTTATTTTATTTATGCCTGCATAGAGTTATTAAGTAGTCAATAACTCTATGTAATGTCGAAAGAGTTATATTCTTTCAACGGTATATTTTTCTTGTAAATATCCAATAATTTCTTGAGAATGTTCAGCACTGCGAGCTTCAATCATTATCTCTAGAACGGCTGATTGGACACTGGAGGTTGTGAAAAGACGTTGATGGGAAACTTCTATGATATTACCATTCATTTCAGTTCCGATAATATGAGAAATATCAGCCAAAACACCCGGACGATCAGGAATAAAGAAGCGTAATCTTAATAAACGACCTTCGCGTAAAAGAGTGCGTAATAACGTATTTGCTAAAATACGGGTATCAATATTTGCCCCGCTGATTGGATAAGCAATATTTTTGTTTTTGAATCGTTCTGGATAGGTTAAAATTGCAGCCAAAGCATTGGCTCCAGATCCTTCCGTCACTTGTTTGGCATGTTCTGCGGTCAAAGTGATCGCATCTTCAATAGCTTGCTCAGGGACAGAAATAATATCATGAACGTATTTCTTGATAACTTCAGAAGTATGTTGTCCTAATTTGCGAACGGCAGTACCTTCGGCAATGGTTGCGCCACCTAATACAGGTAAATCTTTGTTCTGAGCAATAGAATAAGAGAAAAATTGATCACTCTGTACGCCAATAACTTTGGTATATGGACGTAAAGCAGCGGCAGCTACGGCAAACCCAGAAATTAATCCACCCCCTCCAACAGGGACAAGCAAATAATCAATATCTCCAGGGGCATCTTCAAAAATCTCTAATGCTGCTGTACCTTGTCCAGCCATAACCCCAATGTCATCATAGGGATGAACAAAAACGCGACCATCTTTAGCCGCCAGTTGATCTGCGAATAAAGAAGCTTGAGTAAAATCTTCACCTTCTAAAATAATTTTCGCACCCCATGCAGCCGTACGATTGACTTTGGAAACAGGGGTAAATTTAGGCATAACGATGACGGCATCTATGCCCATTAATTGTGAATGTCGAGCGACACCTTGGGCATGATTTCCCGCTGATACAGTAATTATCCCACGTTTCTTCTCGTCCTCGGTAAGCATGGCCAACCGATTTGCCGCACCTCTTTCTTTAAAAGAGCCAACAGATTGCAGGTTTTCAAGCTTTAAAGTAACATTAGCATTAATGCGTTTGGACAAAGATTGACAAGCAATCGTAGGAGTACGAACAACGCGGCCTTTAATCCGTTCAGCGGCGGCATAGATATCATCAATAGAAAGCATTATTTTAAACCAGACCTAAGCACCATAAGTTATATCAAGGATTTCATAAGAGCGATCTCCGCCAGGTGCAGGGACGGAAACTGTCGATCCTTTTTCTTTACCGATCAAGGCTTTTGCCAGAGGGGAAGAAATAGAAAGTAACCCTAACTTAATATCAGCTTCATGAACACCAACGATTTGATAGGTAATTTCTTTGTCGGTTTCTTCATCAACTAACAAAATTTTTGCACCGAATTTAACGGTATTTCCAGATAAAGTTGATGGATCAATAACTTGTGCAGAGGAAATAATTTGCTCAAGCTCTAAAATACGTCCTTCTGTAAATGATTGGCGATCACGAGCAGCATCATATTCTGCGTTTTCAGACAAATCACCATGGCTGCGTGCTTCAGCAATTGCACGAATAATTTCAGGGCGTTCCTTATCTTTGAGACGACGAAGCTCTTCCTCCAGACGTTGAAGCCCCTGAGCCGTCATTGGAAATTTTTGCAAGATTAACTATCCTTAAAAAAACGAACAATAGGCTAGTATAGCGAAAGTAATTATAATAATAAATAGCTTTCTAGAGAAACAAATTTAGATATTTTAAATATGTTATTA
>DWPH01000002.1:0-25918 GCA_018251535.1 Autochton itylus | reverse complement strand
GTTTTGAGGAAAATGCTGGGGCTTCTGATTTAAATGGAATTGATCCAGCAGCAAACGCGTTATTGGGTAAGATAATTTCTGTATTGGAGCAAAGATAAAATGAGTTCTCAGTTAAAGGTTTCGGCCTCAGCACCAGGGGAAGCAACGATCACTCTTGTTGGTAAAGCAATACATTATGGAGATGTTTTAACAATTTCTTTTCCTCAATTTTCATCTATTTCTTCACAGAAAGTTATTCAACAATCCGTTGATGGTGATGATTTATTATTGATCATTGATGCAGATAGTTTGGGGGATATTTTAGAACCTGATAGTCCTTATCAAATAAAAGTACCAGAGCTAGAAATCACGAGTACGGTCATCTGGCCAGAAATTATTGGGAAAAGAGGGGCAAGTACAGGGGTAATTAATACGTCGAAAGCTTCGTCTCCTTCCAAAGTAAAAACACCTATAATAGAAGAAGAACAACCAGTTCCGTTGTCTTTTGAAACAGAACCACAAACATCCTCTATACCCTCATCTTTGATAGAGGATACTCATGAGGAACAAAAGACCGATTATTTTACACAAACACAAAATAAAGATGACAAAGAAGAAGATGCACCTTTGGTCTCTGAACCATCTAAAAAACATCAATCTTCTGCCCCTGTCATTTTACTTAGTATTCTTGGTGTTTGTCTTTTACTGGCGGGGGGGGCAATTGCATATATCAAATTTTCTAAGCCTCATTCTGAGCCTGCCAAGGAACAAATAGTCAAAAAAGAAGAACCTAAGAAAGAATTACCCAAGGCTGCTGATACAAAACCACCTGCACCAGCGCAGCCTCCTAAACCAGAGTCTTCTTTTGCAGAAAATTTACAAAAAATGTCTGTGCCTGAAGTGATTGATAAAGCTCCAAATACAGTGATGATCACTCAAGAAGGCGAACGTCGTTTGGAAGCCAAGCAATTTGACGATGGGATTTTATTATTGGAAAATGCGGCCGCTAAGGGGGATTCTTTAGCGATGCTTAAATTAGGGTTATTATATAGCCCTGTTGATTTTAAAACTGGGGGTGCTATTCCCAGTCCTGATATGAGAGAGGCGGCTCGTTATTTGCAGAAAGCAGAAGAGGGTGGCCTAAAGGATGCAACAGCCCCAAGAGCAGCTTTAAAAGATTGGCTTACAAAAAAAGCGGATGCAGGTGATGATATGGCACGGTTAACTTTGAAGGATTTTTGGAAATGAGTTTTAATAATTTTAAGTCATTATTAAAAGTCAGTGTATCTGTTTTTGGGTTGTTTGCAGGGGGAATGGTTGCTTATGCTCAAAGCTCTGAGCCTACACCTATATCGCCAACCGCTAAAAATAATACAACGCCCAAAACACCTTTATTAATAGAAGGCAAACATAGTCTATATCAGCGTATTATTACCCGTCCTGGTGGGGTTATTTCCCCTGAACCTTCACAAGAAAATTCTAAGCCTTTAGAAGGATTTAAAGTTTTTTACGTGTATCAGCGTCATAAAGATGATCAGGGTAAAGAAGACTGGATCCAAGTTGGAACAGATCTGCAAGGCCATATTGCAGGGTGGATTCCTGTCGATAAATCGATTAATTGGTCTCATACTTTGGTGGGAGCATTCACCAACCCTGCGGGCAGAGAACGTTCTTTATTTTTAAAGACCGAGCAAGATGAAAAACAACTAATTACTGATCCTGATACCGCACAAAAAGCCAAAGAATTAACTCAGGCAGCTTTGTCTGGAAATTCGGATAAAGTTGTGGCGATGGAACCCACTAATTATGTGGATATTACCAAAAATTTCTATTTGTTGCCGATCTTGGATGCACAGCAAATAGAACGTCCAAGCGGTCCACCTTTACGTTTATTGCACGTCATTTCTGCGCCTGCACAAACTGGAGGTAGTCAAGTTAATGCTTCACCTGCAAATTTGCGGAATTTCAAAGCTAATCTGGTTTTCGTGATGGATACAACCATCAGTATGGAACCTTATATTGAGGAAACACAAAAAGCGGTTAAATCAATTGTGAGCCGCATTCAAAATACGGCTGTAAAAGATAATTTTCGTTTTGGTTTGGTAGCATATCGCGATAGCTTAAAAGATAATCCAGATTTGGAATATGAAACAAAAGTCTTTGCTAAACCTGATTTTTCCAAGCCAATCGATGCGATTAACGATTCTATTTCAATTGTTCATGATGCCAGCGTATCGTCTAAATCTTATGATGAAGATCCAATTGCAGGTATTAAAACAGCATTGGATGAAATTGACTGGGATCAAGCAGCGGGTCGCTATATCATTTTAGTCACAGATGCAGGGGCTAGGGGGGCAGATCACCCCAACAGTATTACCAAGCTTGGGATAGAAGAAATTCACCAACTAGCTGAATCTAAAGGTGTTGCTGTATTTGTTGTGCATTTATTAACGCCGTCTGGGCAGAAAAATAATAACCACTCAAAAGCTGAAAAACAATATCGTGCATTGAGTAAATATGGCACTGCAGGTTCATTATATTTCCCAGTCAAAGGCGGAACCCCAGAAGCTTTTGCCGAAGTGATTCAAACATTGTCTACATCATTGTTACAACAAGTTTCTAATACTACGGGTCGTCCTGTTGCTGGATTAAATCCAGATACTAAAAATGCTAAACAACAAGCCATACAAAAGCAATTACAAGTTGTTAGTCAAGCGATGAAGTTAGCTTATGTTGGTAAAGAAGAAAAAACATCTGTTCCTGATGTCGTATCCAGTTACACAACAGATCGCGATTTGACTAATCCAATTAAGAAGTCTGTCGAAGTTAGAGTGTTGTTAACTCGTAATCAATTATCTGATTTGGCACAGGCTTTACAAATTATTCTTAAAACTGGGTTGGCTGGTCGTACTGAACCACAAACTTTCTTTACTCAATTGCGTTCTGCCTTTGCAGCCGCGGCCAGAGATCCATCTAAGATTGCGCAATCACAGCAAATTGGAGGGATGTTAGGCGAGTATTTACAAGGGTTGCCTTATAAATCTGATATCATGAATATTTCTGAGAAAGATTGGTTGGCAATGGGTGCCATTGCACAAAGAACCATATTAAATAATGTTGAAAGTCGTTTGCGTCTTTATCAAGAATATCAAGCGCATCCCGATTTATGGGTAAACCTTAGTGGCAGCAATGATCCTGGCGAAGCTGTCTATCCTGTGCCTTTGGAAGCATTGCCATAAATATGTCAGGGGTTCAGAAAAAAGAAATTTTTAATCTCGAAAAAATATCTCGTCAATTTACAGGCGGTATATCCATAGAGATTACCAAAGCGCGTATTATGCTAGGGGATAAAATTCTGATTTCAGGCCCCTCGGGTTGTGGAAAAAGCACGATGCTGGGAATGTTGTCTTTGGCATTAAAGCCAGACCGAGGGAAAACATTCTTGTGTGATCAAATAGATATTCTTCAAAAATGGAAGAATAATAAACGCGATGATTTGGCGATACTGAGGGCTGCGCTATTTGGCTTTATTCCTCAGACAGCAGGGCTTATCCCTTTTTTAAATATCCAAGAAAATATTTCGATGCCTCAGCGCCTAGTTGGTAAAAAGGATAAGGAATGGTTTTCCTATTTAGTGAATAGGTTAGAAATTAATCAGATCCTATCTCATAAACCACATCAAGTTTCAGTTGGGCAACGCCAAAGGGTTGCAGTTGCCAGAGCTTTAATTAATCACCCTTTGATTGTGTTGGCAGATGAGCCCACTGCATCTGTACATCCATCCCTTGCGGATGGAATATTAGAGTTGTTGTTGGAAACAATTGAAGAAACTGGGGCTGCTTTGATTATGACCTCGCACGATACAAAGCGAACCCTACAATATGGGTTAACCGAAGTTCCGTGCGAGCTGGATCAGGAAAATCAAATTACCAGGTTGAGTTATGAAGTATAAATTTTTTCATGGATCACTCTCTGCTAAACTAGCTTGGCAAGATCTAAAAAGTGAACCGATTTTATCGCTTTGTCTTATATTGGGTATTGTTGCTGTTCTGGCTCCTTTGATTGTAATCGCTGGGCTGCGTAGTGGTGTTTTAACCAGTATCCGCCAAACATTACTAGAAGACCCTCATGCTAGAGAGATTGTCAATATTTCTAATCGCAGCTTTACAGATCATACATTAAAAGATTTGGCCAACAGAAAAGATGTAGAATTTTTAGTTCCAAGAACCAGAACTTTGGCTGCTAGTCTTTTTATGGAAAAGCAAAATGACCCAGGTTCTGGTCGTCATATTATGTTGACGCCTACAGCAAAGGGTGACCCTTTGTTAAAAAATATTTCTCCTTTCATTCGTGATAATCAAGAGGTTATTCTATCATCCTCAGCTGCGGATCACTTGCATCTTAAAAAAGGGGATAAGGTAACTGCTTATTTAAATCGTATTTTGAACGGTGAAAAACAGCAAGTGCAGTTTGCGTTAAAAATTATAGCAATTGCACCACCTTGGGTAACGGATCAAGATAGTGCTTTTTTAACATTGCCTTTGGCAATAGGAATTGAAAATTATCAAGATGGCATCAAAAACTGGCCAGCACAATTAAAAGACCTACCAATGCCAACTCAAGGCGCGTATTCTGGATTTCGTTTATACACACAAAATATCAATCAATTGCCCGCTCTTGACACATATTTACGCCAGTCTGGTATTGATGTTGTCTCTAAAGCAGGGGATGTCGAGGGGTTGCTCTCACTTGATTATCGTTTGTCATTGCTTTTTATCTGTGTTGCTTCATTGGGTGGTGTGGGATTATGTATTTCCCTTGGAGCAGGGTTATGGGCTAATACCGAGCGGAAAAGAAAATCTTTGGCGTTACTCCGTTTTAATGGGTTTAGTGCGATGGATTTAATTTTATTCCCAATGGTGCAAGCCGTTGTTCTTGCTTTGGCTGGTGCGATTATAGCACTCGGGGCTGCTTATGGGGCTGGACAGTTAATTAATGTTTTATTTAGTTCAGTTTTACCCCAAGGACACTCTTTATTTTTATTAAACAAGTGGATTATCTTGGGATCATTGGGGCTGACCTTACTGGGCGGGATTATTGTCAGTTTATTATCAGGTAACAGAGCCGCAAAAATTCAACCTTGGGAAGGGGTTACTGCATTATGAAGCGTATTATTTATAGTTTAGCCATTGCTGGGGGATTATCCTCAATTTCGGCTGATGCAATTGATGCTTCATGGCCTAAGAATTTGATAGATCCTCATCCAGCTGCTGATGATTTTACTTTGCCAATGCCTTGTGGAGGGGCAATGGTCTTTAGAATGATTGAAGTGCCTTCAGAAGGTGGTGTTTTGGATGATATTCCTGTGCAAATGGGTCAAACCAGCACCGAACAAGGTTATAGTAATTATATTCATCAATCCCCTTTATCGGCGCCATTTTCATCATCCAAAGCTGGGGTTAAATTTTATTATATTGGAAAATATGACGTAACGCGCAACCAGTATGATGCTATTATGAATAGTGGAACTTGTCCTAAACCTGATCAAGCAGGACAAAAGGCCATGAATAATGTCTCATGGTTTGATGCTCAGGACTTTTCTAAAAAATGGTCTGTTTGGTTACTACAAAATGCTAAAAACGTTTTACCCAAAAGAGATAGTAGCTATAGCTTTATTCGCCTACCAACTGAAGCTGAATGGTATTATGCAGCTCAAGGTGGGAATAAAGTCAGTAATACCGAGTTTTTAGAGCCCACATGGCCTATGCCCGAAGGGATAGAGCAATATGTGATGGCAGGATCAGAGCTGGCAAACGGTCAAGTTCAAGCCGTTGGCGCAATGAAACCTAATCCATTGGGATTATATGATATTCTGGGTGAAGTTGGGCAAATGATGCAAGATTACTATCATTTAAATCGCGTGGGTCGTTTGCATGGTCAAACGGGAGGTATTATTGTTAAAGGAGGCAATTATACCTTTAATCCCTCTGATTTGAATACAGCCTTGCGCGAAGAAATTCCGTTATATGATGCAAACAGTAACGAACCAACCAAACTTGCGACTATGGGATTTAGAGTAGTGATTGCAGCACCCAGTTTAGGTAGCTTACAAGAAACAACGCAGGCAGAAACTCAATTTACAGAGCTTTTGCAGAAGTCAGAAAATGTGACTTCGGATACGCATCAACTTATTAATAATTTAAAGTCACAAAGTACCGAAGCAACTACGAAAGCTGGTTTAGATCGTATTGCTGCTCAACTTGATTCCGATGCCCGAGCCAGAAATGATGCGCAAACTGCGACAATGCGTGCGCAGATTGAGGCAGCTTCTGCGTTAGCAATGAATATTTGGGAGCATCAACATACGATTAAAATGTTAGAGGAATCTTTATCGACGTTAAAAATGCTGAATGACAAACAAAAAGCTGGAATTACAGCCAATATAAGCAATCATAAAAAAATTATGAAAAGCTCTATTGAAGGATATTTAGATCTGATCCGACAAATTGCTGATGCACCTTCTGTAATTGATAAAAACAAACAATTTGTGATGGTGACTTCTGCATATAAAACGAGACAGTTGGATAATCTTGCCTTCTTTGCTGATCAAGCACAAAATTTACTTTCTCTGCCAAGAAAACAATGGAATGTTGATTTTGTTACTAAACAAATCAGCGATATTCCTCCAGCACAGGCACGTGATAAGGAATAAATTGTTAATGGATTTAAATATGAATAACGAAATAGAGTTTTATTAAAAAAGATGAACCTAGAGAAGTAAACCTTCAAAATGACCTAATGGATGAGTTTTATTATTTTTTGGGATATTTAACGTTTCGGCTGAATAAATTTGAAAAATTGTTGTCTCTTTATTTGTTTTTACAAGAAAATATAGAAATAGTGGACTTATTACGGGATAATATAGATTTTAAAAGAAAATTTTTAAAACAAAGCGAAGAGTATAATAAAAAAAAAGAGAATTACGCTAGGTCAATTAATTAAATAGTTAAAACAATTTAACAGCTCTAAATCAGAGTTTTTATCTGAGGAGTGCAAACAAAAAATATTGAAATAGAAAAACGTTTTGACGGGCTATTGGATTTTAGAAACGATTTAATACATAGAATTTTTCCAGAAGCCTTTTTAGATGATTATAAAAAAATAAGAGGTAACTCAACAGAAGAAGCAAAGAGAATCCTTGCATATTTAGAAACCCTTAGAATAGGATCTGCTCTTTTTATTAAAGATATTTTGTTTCTATTAGATGTAATTGATCAAATTACGCAAAACTTACAAAAAAAGGAGGGTTAAAAACCCTCCTTTAATATTAATAGTTACTCAATTGTCATTAATGATGCATTACCACCTGCGGCAGTTGTGTTAATACTGGTGGACTGTTCTTCCATAAGGAAATCACTTGGGTTATGTGTTTCATCAACGATAAACGCTGAAACAATACCATGATTTGTAAATGCCAAAGTTTGACGTGCATTTTCAAATTCTGGGCAAGCATTTTCTCCAAGAATAACCACACAAGGTTTTTCATCTGCCTTTTTAACTTTGGTAATATCTTGTTTAAGTAAAAGAGGAAGCTGTTCATACCATTCTGTAATTTTATCATCAGCAAGAATATTTACAGAATTCCCCGCACCCAGAGCCAAGGTGATTTGACGCATTAAAATATACTCTGTTTTGGCAATACATAGCACAGTTCCACGAGGGGATAGGCTATAGATATTTTCTTCGCCAACAGGGCCTTTAAGTTCTATTTTTGTACCGACAAGTGTATGGGATAAAATTTCTTGTGCAACAGGCAAGAAATCTTGTTTATATTGCTCAAGCCATCTGATCCATTGTTGAGCAATGGTTGGAGGGGTTTGTTTAGGTAATAAATCATAAGAAGGAGCTTGCTTTAATAATCTTCTTATAATAAAAGGTGCCCCTGCTTTTGGACCTGTCCCAGAAAGTCCATGGCCACCAAATGGCTGAACTCCAACAATTGCACCAATAATATTGCGGTTGATATAGATATTACCTGCATGGATTTTACTGGTGGTATGTTCAATCATTTCATCAATACGTGAATGAACACCAAAAGTTAACCCAAAACCTGTTTGGTTGATAGTGTCGATGAGACTATCAAGTTGATTTCTTTTATAACGGATAATATGTAAAACGGGGCCAAAAACTTCATCAGGAATATCTGAAATTTGATTAATCTCTATAATCGTAGGCATCATAAAGGTGCCATTTTTTGTACCTTCAGGTAAAGGTAATGACCATACTTTGAATCCTTTACCTTTCATATATTCAACATGTTTATTTAAACGATCCAAAGCTTCCTGACTGATGACAGGGCCAACGTCCGTTTTTAAAGATATAGGATTAGCAACAGTCAACTCTTCTGTTGCGCCGTGTAACATAGTAATAACACGATTAGCACAATCTTCTTGGACACATAATACACGTAGTGCAGAACAACGTTGACCAGCACTGTCAAAAGCAGAAGCAATAATATCAACGACGACTTGTTCAGCCAAAGCTGAGGAGTCAACGATCAGCGTGTTTTGTCCGCCTGTTTCAGCAACAAAAGGAATAATATCGCCTGATGGGGATCTTCTGCTGGCCAAGCCTTTTGAAATCTCACGTGCTACTGCGGTAGAGCCAGTAAACATAACGCCATGAACGTCTTTATGAGAAACCAGTGCTGCACCAACGTCGCCTTTACCAGGTAAAAGTTGTAATATTTCTGTTGGAATACCTGCTTCATGTAAGATCTGCACCGCCTTGGCTGCGATCAAGGGTGTTTCTTCGGCGGGTTTTGCAAGCACTGGGTTTCCTGCTGCCAAAGCTGCGGAAACTTGTCCAAGGAAAATAGCCAAGGGGAAATTCCAAGGGCTGATACAAACGACAGGCCCACCCAAAGCAATATGGGTTTCATTACCATAAGTCTGAGAAATCGTTGTGCCATAATAACGTAAGAAATCAACAGCTTCTCTGATTTCTGCTAAAGCATTAAGAAAGGATTTTCCAGCTTCACGAACAATCAATCCCAACAAAGGATATATTTGATCTTCTAGCATATCGGCTGCTTTTATTAAAGGGGCAGCTCTTTTTTTAGGAGTGGTTGAGGCCCAGCTGTGAGCAGCCTTAACAGCAGCTTGAAAAGCTTGATCAATATCTTCTTTAGATGCTTCGATCACTGTACCTACTTTATCTGTGTGATCAGCAGGATTTAATATGTCAGTTGGTTTATTTTTTGATTTTTTAACTTTGCCTGCAAGAATAGGGGAACATTCCCACTCTTTTGGAGAATCTTTTAATGCTTTTGAAAGCGCTTGCAGGGTAAATTCGTCGTTAAAATCAATCCCTTTTGAGTTTAGTCTTTCTTTACCATAAATAGCCAAAGGTGCTCTGATAGAAGAATGTTGACTTCCTACAGGATTAATTTTTAATGCTTCGGCAATCGGATCCGAAATAAGCTGGTTAATGGAAATAGAATCATTTCCAATTTGATTTACAAATGAAGAGTTTGCACCATTTTCTAATAGACGACGAACTAAGTAGGCCAATAAAGTTTCATGCGTTCCAACAGGAGCATAAATTCGACAAGGTCTGGATAGATGTTCAGCTTGAACTACTTTATTATATAATTGTTCACCCATACCGTGCAAGCATTGAAACTCATATTGTTCTGGGTCATAATTTTTACCAGCTAGTGCATAAATAGTTGCTAGCGTGCGCACATTATGTGTAGCAAATTGTGGGAAAACCGAGTCACGATGCTCAAGCAGTTTGCGTGCACAAGCAATATAGCTGATGTCGGTATAGATTTTTCGGGTATAAACAGGAAAATCAGATTGTCCTTCTACTTGTGCTTTTTTAATTTCACTGTCCCAATAGGCGCCTTTGACCAATCTAATCATTAAACGGCGTTCCGTACGACGTGCAAGGTCAATTAAATAATCAAGAACATAGGGTGCTCTGCGACCATAGGCTTGGACAACAAAACCAATACCATTCCAATCTTTTAATTCTGGATTATGACAAATAGATTCCATTAAATCTAAAGAAAGTTCCAAACGTTCACTCTCTTCAGCATCAATATTAATACCTACATTGTATCGACGTGCCAAAATAAGTAAATTAGTGAGTGTTGGGAGTAATTCTTCCATGACTCTGTCATGTTGTGCGCGAGAATATCTTGGGTGTAATGCAGATAATTTAATCGATAAACCAGCACGTTCGTAAACAGTGTTGCCTTGAGCAGAACGACCAATAGCGTGCAATGCATTTTCATAGTCAATACGATAACGTTCAGCGTCTTCTTTGGTGATTGCAGCTTCGCCTAACATATCATAGGAATAACGAAAGCCTATTTTTTCTTGTTTTTTACTGTATTTCAAAGCTTCGTCAATCGTTTGTCCAAGGACAAATTGCTCACCCATCATGCGCATTGCGCGATCAAGACTGAGGCGTATAACCCCTTCACCTTGGCGCTGTACTAATTTTGTGAGCGCAGCTGCTAAATTGCTTTCTTTAACTGGGGTTACTAATTTACCTGTAACGGCCAATCCCCATGCGGCGGCATTCGTAAATATGGGCTTTTTGAACCCTGCGTGAGAGGTCCAATCCCCTGTGCTTATTTTATCACGAATAAGTGCATCACGTGTTTCTACGTCAGGAATACGCAATAATGCTTCGGCCAAGCACATCAATGCGATGCCTTCTGCTGAAGACAAAGAAAATTCTTGAACGAGTGTTTCAACACCCTTTAGGTTACGATGGTTTCTTAGATATTGTGTTAATGCCTTGGCATGATTTGTGATTTGCTCATTCACAGAATCAGGCAAGATTGCTTGTTGAATAAGCGTTTGCACACACTGAGTTTCAGGAATGCGGGTTGCCTCAGTGATTTTGTTCCTTAAATTACCTTGTTGGTGTAAAATATCATCAAATTGAGAAAAAATGGACATGGGAGACCTTCGAAGCTGCAAACTAAATATAATTATGATTATGTAGTTTCTTACATCAAATATCTGTTCAATTAAATAGGATTTATATGGTTTTGATGGGTTTTTATTAAACACTTTAAGTTTATTTATCGATATTTATAATTAGGGGTAATATCCGTTCTGGTTTTGTATTACTTAAGGATATAATATGTTCGATATTTATAGCGGCCCTGTATTTGGCATGGCGCGTCAACAATTTTTGCAAGCTGCAGATATTTTAGAGATCCCGCAAGATCAGCGTGATCGTTTATTATATCCTAAGAGAGCAATTGCAGTGACATGCCCAATACATCGTGATGATGGCTCAACTGTTGTTTATGAAGGTTATCGAGTTCAACATCATTTGAGTTTAGGGCCAGCAAAAGGTGGTGTGCGTTTCTCTCCACATGTTGATATCGGTGAGGTTGCTGCATTGTCTTTGTGGATGAGCTGGAAATGTGCGTTAATGAACCTGCCTTATGGTGGGGCAAAAGGTGGGGTTCGTGTCGACCCTTATTCTCTTTCTTTAAAAGAGTTAGAGGCACTATCACGACGCTTTATGCAAGAACTGATTCCATTTGTTGGTCCACATGTTGACGTCATGGCTCCTGATATTGGAACCAACGAGCAAGTAATGGCTTGGTTTATGGATACCTATTCTAATGATGCAGGTCAAACTGTTACAGAAATTGTCACTGGTAAACCAGTAAGTTGTGGTGGAACCGTTGGACGTAGAGAAGCAACAGGACGTGGTGTAACGCATACAATTGTTCGTGCAGCAGAGGAAATTAACTTAAACCTTGCTCAATCAACGGCTGTGATCCAAGGGTTTGGCAATGTTGGTTCTGTTGCAGCAAATGAATTACATGCTTTAGGGGTTAAAATCCTGGCCATCAGTGATCATACTGCGGCTTATCATGATCCAAAAGGATTGAATATTCCTGAAATTATCGCATATGTTGCAAAACATGGTGTATTAAAAGGATATTCCACAGAATGTTTAACTGATCCGAATGCAATTTTAACGATTAAATGTGATGTATTGGTTCCTGCTGCGGTTGAGCGTGTAATTACTGAAGAGATCGCTAATAAAATTGAATGCAGAATTATAGCAGAAGCAGCGAATGGCCCAACAACATTAGAAGCAGATGCTGTATTTGCAAAACGCCCAGAAATTTTCATCATTCCAGATATTCTATGTAACTCTGGCGGTGTAACCGTCAGTTACTTTGAATGGGTTCAAGATTTACAACAATTCTTCTGGGAAGAAGAAGAAATTATCAGTCGTATGAAAAAAATCATGGATAAGGGATTCTATGACACTGTTAAAAGTGCCAAAGAATTAAAAGTAAGCAATCGTATGGCTGCTACTTGTGCAGGGTTAAAACGTGTTCATCTTGCTAAGCAAGCTAGAGGTCTTTTCCCATAATCACATGATTATTTAACGAGTAGGATATTTCGGTAGATTTTTGTTTACTGGAATATCCTGTTTGGTTTTGCTATTTTTCTTTGTAAAAATACTATCAATAAAATCTAATCGATTTTTAAAAGGGTCTTTTTCAAATTTGATCCCATCCATACTAAAATTCAGCAATTGTTCTGGTGCTTGATCAATTGGCAAAAAATTTGGAAACCCTTGGACGGATGGGTTACCGTTCTTGGCAAAATTAACCCATGACATCATAATAGCCTTGGCCATAGCATGATCTTGGTTACTTACAGAGCGATAAGCTTTAGATAAATTATCAAATATATAGGGAATTTCCGATGCGTGCGTTGCGCCAAAAGAGCTATAAGAACGAGCAGCATCCGCAATATATGAAAACCGATAACGATATACAGGTGTATTTTTACTTGCAACTTGATGCGCAAGTAAACGTGTAGGTTCTAAAATCTGAGTATCAGCAATAAGTTGATGAATAATACTAGATTCAGACTTTTTATTGTCTGGATTATATATATGGTTAATGGCTTCTGTCGTTGTATGAAGGTCTTTGGCTAAATCAGCTAAAGAGGTTTTAGATAATAATAAACCGTCACCATCCGTATCTCCAATTAACAAGGGAACAGGATAGAAATCTCCTTTAACATATGCTTCTTCAAGAGATTGAGTTAATAAGGTTTGATCAATAATTAATCCTGCAAATAAATTAGGCTGCAAATTTTGAATATTTAAATCATCAATTATATAATCTGTTGGTAAAGATCTAAGCTCTTGTAAGGCATCAACACCACTACTTAAAATATGATGCTTTTGTGCAAAATTTATTCCTATTGCTTCAGCTTGATTTTGGGGGGTAGGAGGGAATGCTTTGGAATGCCCTGTTCCAGATTGAATAATTGCTTTGTCAAATAAACCTTTGGCATCAGTAATAGTCATCAACGAAATAATGGTGGCCCCTCCAGCAGATTCTCCAAATACAGTTACATTATTGCTGTCCCCACCAAAGGAGATAATATTATTTTTTACCCATTTTAAAGCTGCTATTTGATCCATTAAGCCATAATTAGCCCATTGATCTTCTTCACTCTCTTGTTTTAAAGCAGGATGAGCAAAAAAACCAAAACGTCCCAAACGGTAATTAAAACTGACGACAACAATTCCTTGTTGAGCAAGAACAGACGGATTATAAATTTCCAAAGAGCTGCCACCAGAAACAAATGCGCCACCATGTATCCATACCATCACAGGATATAAATGTTGATCCTGTGGATGATCAAAATACGCTTTGGGTGCCCAAATATTTAAATATAAACAATCTTCACTAGTGTTTTTTAAAGCTGGGTCAGTATCCCAACTAGTCGCTTTTTGGCTGCAAATTGGAGCAAACCGTGTCGTTTCTTTAATACCTTGCCATTCTTGAACAGGCTGTGGAGGTAACCATCTAAAAGATTGAACTGGGGGACTAGCATATGGAATCCCCTTAAAAATAGCTAAATCTCTATCAAAAAGCCCTTGGATTTTACCTTGATTTTGTAATGAAATCACAGGAGCATTTTTTGATTCTATTTGAGGAGTATCAGCGAAAGATCCAGACATTGTTATGTATAAAGTTCCGGTAAAAAGTAATGATCGTAATAGAAATGAAAAGCACATCAAGATAGTCTTTGAAAAAATAGTGAATAATGCTTTATCCCTATAGATAAGCATTATAAAAATAAAGTGCTTTTAATGAAAGTGGTAAAAATACAACCCTATTTGTATATATATTGTAACATGTTTAATATTCATACACTACCGAGTTATTTATTGTAAAAATCTATGACAGATATTTTAAATAGAAGGTCATTGATAAATGCGTAAATATAGTTTTTATAAATTAATTACCATTGGCACAACTTGTGTCATGTTATCTGCTTGCTCTGCGACCTATAACCCTAATTTAACACCTGAACAAAATAGACAAAATCAGCGCAATGCTCAGTATAATAATACAATGGGAACAGGTGCCATAGCAGGTACAGCATTAGGTGCATTGGTGGGTGGCCTTGCTGGGGGTAAAAAAGGATTGTTAATTGGTTCATTAAGTGGCGCAGCTTTGGGAACTGGTACAGGATACATGGTTGCTGAACGTAACCAAAATCAACAGATGACCGAGGATCAGTTAAATCAACAAATTGCGGCTGCACATCAAATCGCTTTGACAGCGCAATCAGATGCACAACAAGCAGCTCAACAAGTGGATGCTGCCCAAAAACAATTGGCAACATTGAACCAACAAATCGCATCTAAAAAAATCTCAACAACACAATATAAACGCCAATTAACGAAAATTCAAAAAACTTCTACTGATTTGAATAGTAAGATTAATTATTACTCAGAGCAAAGTCGTCAAATGCATCAATATGCGACATTGTCTAAGGATCCCCGATTTACTCAAGAAGCACAACAAACAGATGATGCGATTAATCGTTTGAAGTATGCTGAAAACGTATTGGCCACAGGAATGGGGGCTCAGCCAACTGGATATAGTCAAACAAGAGGGTAAAATGACAAAGTCTTTTCGTTTTTTCTTACCATTGACAGGAATATTGTTGTTAGCAGGCTGCTCTTCTACGCAGGATTGTAATCCAGATCAGGCTGGTTTTTTTTCTGGTATCGGATGTTCTGTAGGAGGAGGGTACCAAAACCGTACTCAAAATTTGCAAACTCAATTGGGTTCCGAAAAGCAAAATGCAGCGCAAAAACAACAGCAAGCTCAGCAATCATATCAACAAGCCAATCAACTTCAAGATAGTATTGCACAACGCAGAAATGAGTTGAGTAAGATTGATAGTCAAGCGTGGGCAGCACGTCAAAAATTGCAGCAAGCCAAAGCAAACCATTCTTTGACATCCAAAGAGTTGCAAGCAAAAGAAAAGCAATTAGCGGCTTATAATGCAAAACGTGCCAAGGTTTCAACTGATCCTTCTGCGCAAGATATTAATGCACTATCTAGTATTTTAGGTAATATGTAGATACAAAAATAGCTCTTTTATGACTATAAAAGAGCTATTTATATCTTAATTAGTAAATTTATAATTAATTTTTACAATTTTTAGAAAATAGAATTGAAAGAGCAGCAAAGATCCCCAAGCCATCGATTGCTAATTCTTGTTTTCTATTATGTTTTAATCCAGTGATTAATAAACATAGTGCAGAGGCAGCCAATAATAAGGCACCTAGTTTTGAAGTTTTTTTACAGCTGAGTAAAGCAGCACCAGCAATTTGTGCACCACCAATTGTCTTCATATTGGACTGAGTCCAATTTAATTGTGAAAATCTTTTTTCTTGAATTTCAACGCCCATAACTTTGCTGATTCCGCATGCGGCAAATCCCAGTCCAACAAGAGTACGCCATATTTTCTTACAAGGCTTAGCCATTTTAAACTCCTTTTAAAATCATAATTTCAGTATAAGGTTTCTTATTTAAAAAGTTAATATAAAAATTATGTTATTTAAAATATTTAACCTTAAAAGTGTTATTTCTAGGGCAATCTTTAAAATAACACTTTTATTTTATTATTACGCAATTGCTTGCTTTAACGCGGCGGTCATATCGGTTGTGGATGCATTTCCACCAAGGTCTTTGGTACGGATTTTATCGTGTACTACAACTTTTTCGATAGCTGATTCGATCCGTTTTGCCAGATCTTCACGTTTAATGTGCTCTAACATCATTGCAGAGGCACGTAATACAGCAAGAGGGTTAGCCATATTTTTTCCTGCAATATCAGGGGCTGAACCATGAACAGCTTCGAACATAGCAGCTTTTTCACCAATATTAGCACCAGGAGGCATTCCTAAACCACCAATTAACCCAGAGGTTAAATCGGAAAGAATATCCCCAAATAAATTCGTAGTAACAATGACATCATATGTTTCAGGTTTGATCACTAATTCCATGGCGCACGCATCAACGATACGTTCCTCGCAAGCAATTTTACCTTCATATTCTTTGGCAACTTTGCGACCTTCCTCAAGGAATAAACCACAAAGCTCTTTTAAAATATTAGCTTTGTGAACTAAAGTTACTTTTTTACGGCCATGTTGTACAGCATAATCAAATGCATATTTGACAATGCGGCGGCATTCTTTTCTGGATGTATATCCTGTACAAGTCGCAATCGCTTTTTGATCATCATCAACAGGAATATAATGTTCCATAGCAGCGTAAAACCCTTCAAGGTTTTCACGAACTAGAACAATATCTACATTTTCAAAACGTCCACCAGGAATCAATGTCCGAGTTGGACGGACATTGGCATAAAGACCAAATTCTTTGCGTAAAGTGACGTTAATTGAACGAAATCCTTTACCAACAGGCGTTGTCAAAGGGCCTTTTAACGCTAAACCAGTTTTATGAATACTGTCTATGGTTTGTTGAGGAAGAGGCTCTCCTGATGCATCAACAGCAGCCATGCCTGCTAATTGTTTATCCCACTGAAATGGCGCTTTGATTGTTTCTAAAATCTCAAGCGTAGATTTAATAATTTCTGGGCCAATACCATCGCCAGGAATAAGGGTTACGGGAATTAAATTAGCATTAGACATTTAAAATTTCCTTTAAATAAAGTTCAACATGACTGTGTTTTAATTATATTATAAAGTTTTTTATAAAATAGAAAAGGAACAACTATGTTACAGGCGCACATGCGCTTTGCAACCATTGTTGTTCTTCGATATTAAGGTAAGGCGAAATCGTTCTGTGAACTTTTTGATGATACTGATTAAGCCAATTTTTTTCAGTTGGAGATAAATATTCAGTTGCAATTAAATTGAGATCAAATGGCACCAAAGTCAAAGGCTCAAATTGCAAGAAATTATCAAATGAAGCTGTAGTTACCAGCAAAAGATTTTCCAAACGAATTCCATATTGTCCCGAAAGATAATATCCAGGCTCGTTAGAAATAATCATACCAGCCTCTAAAGGCACAGGAAAAGGAATAGAGGAAATACGGCAAGGACTTTCATGAACAGATAAATAACTTCCAACACCATGTCCTGTGCCATGATCGTAATCAAGCCCTTGTTGCCACAAAGCATATCTGGCCAAAACGTCAAGGCGACTTCCTGTTGTTCCTTGTGGGAATACAGCGGCAGAAATAGCAATATGCCCTTGTAATACCCGTGTAGTAGCTTCTTTTACAGATGTTGGTGCAATATTTTTACCAAGCCATATAGTACGTGTTATATCGGTCGTACCATCAAGATATTGGCCACCACTATCGATTAAGTAAGTTTGATTTTCTTTCAGTATTGAACAATATTCAGGCGTTGCATGATAATGAATAATGGCACCATTGGCCCCAACCCCTGAAATAGCAGGAAAACTTTCTTCTTTATAAAATATATCTCCAGACTCTTGGCGGAAAGTATTAAGTTTATTTGCAACCTCAACTTCACTTTGACCAATACCGTATTTTTCTAGCCAATATAAAAATCGACACATTGCCACCGCATCTCGAATATGGGCTTGTCGTGCGCCATCTTGTTCTGTTTTATTTTTACAAGATTTGAGGGCGATACAAGGATTGGTACGTTTATTGATAGTGACGTTATGTTGTTCTAGGGTTTGTATAAACCAAATTGGTGTTTGGGTTGGGTCTAATGCTATGGTTTTATTATTTAAATCAGTTATGTCAGTTGCTAATTCTTTATGAGATTTTAAAAGAATATTGTCACCAAGAAACTCGGATAAACCCTCTGTGTATTGAGAAGAGTCTGCATATAAAAAAACATGATCTTGTTGAATGACTGCAAAAACCAAAGGAATAGGCGTATAGGGAACATCACTCCCTCTGATATTTAACAGCCAACAGATAGAAGCTGGGTCGCAAAGAATAAATGCATTTTCTTGGTTTTTAATAAGCTCTTGTTGTAAATTATTAATCTTTTTGTGATGATCTTGCCCTGAAAAGCGCTCTTCATGGGGAATAATAGGTTTATTCGGAGGGGGTGGTTGATCAATCCAAATAGCATCAATTGGATTTTGAGGTATAGGAACCATGGTGATTAAAGAGTGTTCAAATGCTTTTAGATCTCTTTCACTCATTAATTTAGGATCATATCCCACACGAATTATAGTTGCGTTTTGCTCTGCAATCCATTGACTGGGGCGATGCTTAGAGATATGGAAATTTTCCCAACAAGTTTCATCCAACTCTTGTTGCATTTGTAAAATATAACGGCCATCGGAAAAGACTGCTGCTTTGTTTTCAAGAATAACTGCGAGGCCAGCACTCCCTGTAAAGCCGGTTAACCATGACAAGCGCTCGGCATATGGCGCAACATATTCATTTAAAAACTCATCTCCGCGTTGAATGATAAACCCATCTAGGTTCTGCTGTTTTAAAATAGAGCGGAGTTGCGTAAGCTTTTGTGTTGGTGTCATGAATTCAGTGTTTTCCTAAAGAAATTAAAGATCAGCTTTTAAAATTTTATACATAAAAAGTAGATTTAACCATTGATCGAATTTAACACCCGTTTGAGGTAAAACGCCACCATGTTTAAAATCGAACCATTCATGTAAGCGAATGGAAGCAGTATTCCCCTCTGTAATGGCTGCAATCATTGTATGGACATGATGGTTTTGTGCATAAGAGATGAGGTTTTTTAACAAAGCTTTACCAACGCCCTTGCCTTGAGCTTTGGGAGAGATATAAACAGAATGTTCAACCGTATGTTTATAACCATCATAAGGTCTAAATGAACCATAAGAGGCAAACCCTAATACTTTTTGAGTTTCATCAACGGCTACTAGGACGGGATAATTTGCTTTTTCACGAGCTTCAAACCACTGAACTTGCTCTTGATAAGTTCTTGGGATGGTCATCCAAAAAGCAATACCATTAATAATTTCATTATTGGTAATTTCTAAAATATCACGTATATCAGAATGAATGGCGTGGCGAATATTCATCATGATGCTGTCGGTTTGTATAAAATTAACGCAGCCCAGCTGCCTTGAATAATTTTTTCTTGTAGTTTTAATCCTTGGCGTTGATGGGCAATCAATACCATTGGAATTTGTGTTGCCAGTAATCCAGATAAAATTACTTTACCTCCAGGTGCAAGGTTTTTAGCAAGGTCTTTGGCCATTTTACATAAAGGGCGGGCTAAAATATTAGCAAAAACCAAATCAAAAGGTGCTTTTTTACGAATAGAAGGCGATAACCATCCGTTTCCATGCTCACATATAACCAGATTTCTTAACCCATTACGAATAACATTCTGTTTAGCTGCTCTGACTGACCAAGGCTCGATATCCACCGCCAAGACTTTTTTGTTTAATAATGCCCCAGCACCCATAGCCAAAATTCCAGAGCCACAGCCTAAATCTAATATACGTTTGGGTTTGCTATGTGCAATTTTTTCCAATGCGATTAAACAGCCTCGAGTTGACCCATGTTCGCCTGAACCAAAAGCAACCCCAGCATCTAATGTTAATACAAGATGAGAAGGTGTAGGCGTATCATCAAGATGAGTGCCGCGAATGATAAAGCGTTTACCAATAACTTGCTCAGGAAAAGCTTCATAGGTTCTGGCAAGCCATCCATCACTTTCGGTTGCTTTTCTTTGTAATTCAGGGGATATGCCCGAGATACTATTTGCCAATGTTAAGGCATTGGCCAGTTCTTCTTCGCCATAACCAACATCCTTAATGCCTTCTAAACGCCAAATATTCTTGTCAGAATCTTCTTCGAATATACCCACCGTTGGGCATATGGTTCCTAGTGCATTTTCAAAGATTTCCACATGTTCTTCGGGAACAACTACGGAAATGGTTTCAAGGGCGGTTGCGTGTCTTTTTGTTTTTAATGTCATGATTCTAAGGTTACAAAACTGTCAATTACGTGTTTAATATCTGATTTATCAAAATCAACTTCAAGTTTATTATTCTCAGTGCTGAGAACAGTTCCATGTCCAAATTTTTGGTGAAAGACACGGCTGCCAACAGGAATATTTTTACTTTGAGGGGCAGAGTAGGTGCGTTTTGATGGTGAGAAAGAGGCTCCTTGTAATTGCGGTGAAGAAAATTTAGGAGAGGAGTAACTATCTGAAAACGTATTTTTGCGAAAAGAGCGTTGCTGGCTTTGCTTAATATAAGATGTTTTCTTGGTATATTTGTCAGAAATCTCGTCAATAAAACGACTAGGTAAAGAAGACTGCCACTGTCCATATATTTGTCGATTGGCTGCATGAGAAATAAATAAGCGTTCTTTGGCTCGGGTAATACCGACATAAGCCAAGCGACGTTCTTCTTCTAACCCAGTGTTTCCACTCTCATCCATCGTCCGTTGAGAAGGGAAAAGACCTTCTTCCCATCCTGGTAAGAATACAATGTTGAATTCTAATCCCTTGGCAGCATGAAGGGTCATAAGATTAATTTTATCATCCCCTGACAAATCATCATTATCCATAATTAAGGAAATATGTTCAAGGAATTCTACTAATGAAGGAAACTCTGCTGTCGCTTGGAATAACTCTTTGATATTCTCTAACCTTCCCGCAGCCTCTATAGATTTATCTTGTTTCCACATATCAATATAGCCACAAGCATTTAATAAATAATCAATGGCGCTGATATGACCTTTTGTTTCAATTTTCTTGCGCGTTTGATCCAGTAAATTCATTAATTGTGTAAGTTCGGTAAAAATTTTACCTTTAAGCATATTATTAATGAGTAGATGATCCACAGCTTGTAATAAAGGTACGTCCAGTTCTCTAGCCGCCATATGTATTTTTTGTAAGGCAACACTGCCGACACCTCTTCGAGGTACATTGATAATTCTTTCCAAGGCCAGATTATCATTGGGTTGTGCAACAATACGCATATAAGCAATGGCATCTCTGATCTCTGCACGTTCATAAAATCGTAAGCCACCAATGATTTTGTAAGGCAATCCCAGTGTAATCATGCGTTCTTCAAAAGGACGTGTCTGAGAGCCTGTTCTCATTAAAATTGCCATATCGCCATAGCGATAACCGTCTTTTTGTAAATGTATGATTTGATCACAGATTAATCGTGATTCTTCATCAGAATCCCAGACCGATGCAATCTGCACTTTTTCATTCTGTAATTCTTTGTTGGCGGCCTGTAAGGTTTTACCAAGACGTTCACTGTTATTATCAATCAGTTCAGAGGCGGCACCTAATATATTTTGCGTTGAGCGATAATTTTCTTCTAACCGAATAATTTTAGCTTCAGGGAAATCTTTTTCGAATCGTAAAATATTGGCAATTTCTGCCCCGCGCCAAGAATAAATAGATTGATCATCATCACCCACACAACAGATATTGGCAACTTCACCCGATCTTTGTGCTAGAAGACGAAGCCATAAATATTGGATCGTATTGGTATCTTGATATTCATCAACAAGTATGTAACGGAAATAGCGTTGATATTTTTGTAATATTTCTGGATATTGATTAAAAATATTCATCATATGCAACATTAAGTCGCCAAAATCACAAGCATTTAATTGTTGTAATCTGATTTGATAGGCATGATAAATTTCTTGAATAATTACTTTTTCTGAGGTGTTTTTCTCACTTGGAGCAAGATTTCCATAAGAAAATCCTTTGTCTTTCCAAGATTGGATAATTCCCAGTATCAGTTGAGGAGGGTTTGTTTTGATATCGATATGATAATTGGGAATAATTTGTTTTATAAGGCGCAGTTGATCATCCGTATCTAAAATGGTGAAATTTGAACTTAGTCCAACAAGTTGAGCATTTACTCTAAGCATTTTTGCACATATCTTATGAAAACTGCCTAGCCATAATCCTTCTATGGGCTGTTGAATGAGGTGAGCGATACGTTCACTCATTTCTTTTGAAGCTTTGTTCGTAAAGGTAACAGCCAAAATTTGATTAGGGTAAGCTTTTCCGCTCAGTAAAATATGAGCAAAGCGTGTCGTTAGTACTTTAGTTTTTCCTGTACCTGCACCTGCCAGGACCAGTACAGGCCCTTCTGTTGCTTCTACGGCTTCGCGTTGTGCGTTATTTAGCTGGTTTAAATACTCGGTCATATTTTTAAATAGCTTTGATCGGTTATTGTAAATCGAAATAAAGTAAGATGATAAGATGGATGATTCTTTTTTACCGCCAGTTTCACAAAGAAGCAAACAATTTGCAAATCTCAATGGTGTTGGTCATCGTGGTCGGATGCGTTTCAAAATGTTGCAAAAAGGAGGCCAAGCCTTTGAGGATTACGAACTTTTAGAAATGTTACTATATCTTGTTATTCCCCGAAGAGATACTAAACCTTTAGCAAAACAATTAATTAATTGTTTTGGTTCTTTGAATGGGGTTGTTTTTGCCGAAGAGGACCAGTTACAAAAAGCAAATCTTTCACAAGAATTTATTGAGATTATAGGATTTCTAAAGCAAGTCATAGACCGCCTTGTTGCCCCTGATTTTTTTAATCGTCCTTATTTAAGGCGTTGGAAAGATGTTATTGTTTATTTGAATGAGTATAAATTAAAAAACGAATTGCATAACAAAAAAGTATTACGATTATTATTTTTAAATAATCAGCAAAGATTAATTTGTGACGAATATATTATTTATCAAGGGGTCGAGACAATTTCACATATTATTCAAAAGGCTTTAAATTTATATGCAATGAATTTAATTACAGTTTATTATGTTTCTGATACCGCATTCACATCCACAATGCGTCAAGGTGAGGCAAAATTTGCACTAACATTACAAAGTTCTGGCCGTCTTTTTGATTTAAATATTAGTGATCATATTATTTGTATGGATTCACAGTATTTTAGTATTTTTAAAAAAAATAATTTTAGTATTTAAAATCAGCTTCATACAAAATATTAAAGGATAAATTAATGTTGCTTGATACTCATGATCCACATCCTGTTTCTGTTATAAATAAGGAATCTTTATCTCCGTTTTTTATGGTTTGCGATCATGCTGGTTGTCTGATTCCGTCGCAACTTAAAACTTTGGGATTACAACAGTCAGATCTTTGTCAGCATATTGCATGGGATATAGGCATTAAAAAAGTTGGTGAGGCTATAGCTGTTCTAATAGATACGACTTTTGTTGCGCAAACTTACTCTCGATTAGTGATTGATTGCAATCGTGGGTTCAATAACCCAACCTTAATTCCTGAAGTTAGTGATTGTGTAAAGATTACAGGAAATCTCAATTTGACTTTAGAGCAAAAACAAGCAAGAATCTCCGAAATACATCAACCTTACCATCAAACGATTTCTCAATTAATTGATGATCGGTTGAGCACTAATATCGAGACCGTTTTTATATCTTTGCATAGTTTTACCCCAGAAATGAAAGATGGTTTTAAAAGGCCGTGGCATGCAGGCATTTTGCATGGCCAAGATAATCAGTTTTCTATGGTTTTTAAAAGAATATTAGAAGAAAATTATGCCTATCCCATAGGGGATAATCAACCTTATGCCTTATCACCTAAAAACGATTATACTGTTCCAACTCATGCTTATCAAAAAAAGCTACCATATTTAGAGTTGGAAATTCGACAAGATTTAATTACAACTGCTGATCAACAACAAGAATGGGCTGATCGTCTTTCTCTTTTGTTACCTTTGGCATTACAGGAGTATAGAGCAATATGCAGTTAATAACTGGTAAGGCAAAAATAGCAGCAGTATTGGGATGGCCAATTGAACATTCCCGCTCTCCTTTATTGCATAATTTTTGGTTGCAGCGCCACCAGATTGATGGTGCCTATATTCCTCTAGCGGTCAAATCAGAAGATTTTAAATCAGTAATTAAAGGAATGATGGCTGCGGGATTTAAAGGGTGTAATGTAACTATTCCACATAAAGAGGCTGCTTATCAGTGCTGTGATTATGTCGATGAAACAGCCAAAAAAATGGGATCTGTAAATACTTTATGGTTTACACAAAATGGTAAAATCCACGGTACGTCCACGGATGGTGCAGGGTTTGTTGCTTCGTTAAATGATTCCGGAGTAAATGTATCAGGTAAAAAGATACTTGTATTAGGCGCTGGTGGAGCAGCACGCTCGGTCGCTTATTCTTTGCAACAAGATGGTGCGCAGGTAACTATTACGAATAGAACTCTAAAACGAGCAGAACAATTAGTTCAGGACCTTGGGGATGGAGATATATTTGAATGGCAATCTTGGAATCAAGAGCTAGGTAAGTTTGATATCTTGGTCAATACAACCTCTTTGGGGATGGATGGAAAAGAAGATTTCCAGTTTGATTTACAAAATGCTTTACCTGATTTGATAGTAACAGATATAGTTTATGTTCCTAGAGTAACGCCTTTGCTAGCAGCAGCGCAACTTAAACGGTTGAAAACTGTTGAGGGTCTTGGAATGTTGCTTCATCAAGCAAGGTTGGGTTTTAATCGATGGTTTGGGGTTGATCCAATGGTTGACAGCGAACTGACCGAATTTGTGGCAAGTAGTTTAAAGAAATAATAGTTCTATGAAAATTTTGGGTGTTACAGGTAGTATGGGAATGGGGAAAAGCACAGTATGTGGGCTGTTCCATCGTTATGGTTTTCCAGTTTTTGATGCAGATCGAGTAGTACATCAATTACAAGGCCCAAATGGTAAAGGACTTAAATTAATTGAAGAGACATTTCCTGGTTCAGTTAAAAATAATGCCTTGGATAGGAATTATTTGCGTCGTTTAATAGTTTAAGATCGTAGTAATTTAAAAAAAATAGAACAAATTATTTTACCCTTAGTAGCCCAAGAACGGGATCGATTTATTCGTCATGCACAGGCAAGGGGATTAAGTTGGTGTGTTCTTGATGTGCCTTTATTATTCGAGAAAAAAATTAATTTACTTTGCAATAAAACTATAGTTGTTACGGCGCCTATTGATGTACAAAAAAATAGAATTTTAAAGAGAAATACGATTACGTGGGAGCAAGCTCGTGCTTTTATCGATAGCCAGATGCCCAATCGGATAAAATGTAAAATGGCTGATATTCTTGTGCAAACAGGTTTGTCTAAAGCACACACATTTTTTCAAGTAAAGAAAATTATACGTTTAATGCAGGTGGATCAATTATGAATCAACGTTCAGTTTTATTAGATACGGAAACAACGGGGGTTGATCCTCTTAAAGGCGATCGAATTATTGAAATTGCTGCAATCGAGTTGATTAATGATTTACCAACGGATAATTATTATCATGCTCTAATTAATCCCGAACGCGATATTCCGATTGAAGCAACACGTGTTCATGGAATGACAATCGATGATTTAATAGGAAAACCGAAATTTAAAGAAATTGCTGATGATTTCTTAGAATTTATTCAAGATGACCCTTTGGTTGCACATAATGCCCCGTTTGATTTTAAATTTGTGAATGCAGAACTCAGCCGTATTAAACGCCCTGGCTTACATACGGTTATAAAAACCTCTTGTGCAAGCAGAGGAATAAAAATAGCTGATGAAATGCGAGAACTTCTTTTA
>DWPH01000001.1:0-40291 GCA_018251535.1 Autochton itylus | reverse complement strand
ATTAGGGTTCCTGACTGCTTGTGGTGGTCCTGCTAATAATCAAGTTCGCCCAACCCCAGGGGGGGCATATCCACAACAGCAACAAAGATCTATTTATGATGATCGTGTTCCTGATTTTGCGACCAATAATTTTGAACCTTTTGCAAGACAAGAGGCTGTTGCAATTGCTCTGCGCGAATGGCGTTTATTTGGACAACCTGTTGCTGACTATGACCCATTACAACACCCAGAACCAGAAGTCCCAGATTTTAAAGCTGAACGCATGCCAGGCCTTTGGCAACGCGTTGGAGAGTATTGGTGGATTGGTATGGACCCTGGAATGTCTGAGGGCAGTTATACAGGTAAACACAATTCTAATGGTACTGCTTTTAACTTTCGTAATGATGGACATTACGCATGGTCAGCAGCATTCATTTCTTATGTTATGAGAATTGCAGGAGCAAATAATCGTTTCCCATACTCTCCTAATCATTCGACCTATATTAATGCAGCCGCATCCAATGAATCTCCAATCCTTCATGCTCAAGACCCAGCAACCTATGCACCTAAGCTTGGGGATATGATTTGTACTGCTCGGGGTAAAAATAGAGATGGTATTCGTTTTTCAAGCTTACCAACAGGGTCTATGTTTCCAGCCCATTGCGGAATTGTTGTGGCTGTAAACGAAAATGGACAACCTTTTGGTCGTCAAATCAGTATTATTGGTGGAAACGTAGACGATTCTGTGGCAATGACCCATGTTCCTGTGGATACAACAGGAAAATTAGCAGGGCCTGATGGAATCAGCTATGATTCTCGTTATCCTTGGTGTGTGGTATTAGAAGTTTTATATGACGCTGAAACAGCGTCACATAAATAAGCTTATCGAACTGGCTGAATAACAGGTAGTTTTTCAGCCAGCCACCCTGCTATTTTACCTGTAATACCATTGGGATCAGCAGGGCCTTCAAATCCATCTTTGACATTAACCACATGATTAAAACCACTATGTTGAGCTAAACTCGCTGCCAACATACTGCGCTTTCCTGAACGACAGATAAAATATACTGTTTGTTCTGGCTTTACACCTGCCTGTCGAAGTTCAGAGACAAAATTATCGTTCCTTTCACCAAAAATAGTTTGCACACTGATTTTTAAAAGTTCCTGAGATAAAGTTGACAGATCAGGGTAACCAATTTGCTCCCATTCTTGGGGTGTACGCACATCAATCAACACTGCCTCTTTATCAACTTGTAATTGTTTCCAAGTTTCTATAGGTGTTTTTTCATTAATCATTAAACAGAACCTTTTTTATCTATAAGTGAATTTAAAATCATATTCACCATAATATACTATGAATATAAGACTTTAAAAACCTAGAATAATAACCACCATTATTCGTTGCATAAATCCTGTAAATAACCACAATATTCAAAAATTATTATTTTACGATCAAAGCAGCCAAATTACTCAAAATAGTCAAAAACAAATCATATCCTTGAAATATTCGAAAGATAGATAAACAAGCTTTACCCTTGCTTTCCAACCTAATTCATACGAATATACATTCTAAAAACAGGGCTAAATGATATGGAACATCCGGCACATTTATTAATTATTGATGATGACCATGAAATTGTTGAGTTGCTATGCCAATTTTTAAAACGTCATCACTTCGAAGTAAGCTACGCCTATAATGGTGAACAAACACGCCAGGTATGGAAAAAAAATACTTATAATTTAGTTATTTTAGACTTAATGCTACCTGGGGAAAGTGGGTTTGAAATTGCACATTGGTTAAGACAGCAAGATGATATTCCTATTATCATGCTTACCGCTATGGGCGAAGAAGCCGACAGAATTATTGGCCTAGAGCTCGGTGCTGATGACTATTTAGCCAAACCTTTTAACCCCCGAGAATTACTAGCACGGATACATTCCGTTTTGCATCGATCTCGACGTCGGATACAATCGACACTTAACCAACAAAAAAAATCCATTCAATTTGGTGAATGGGTTCTTAACCCCATATCACGTCAACTTTTAAATATTGATAAATCCGCCGTTCCTTTAACGGGTAAAGAGTATGACCTTTTACTGGCTTTGCTTGAACATGCACCTAAGATCGTAAACCGAGATCAATTATCAGATATTCTCTATGGGCATGAACTTCCTCCAACAGACCGTACCATAGACGTTACTCTCAGCCGTTTAAGACGAAAATTACAAGATGATGGCAGACAATCTCAAATCATCAAAACCGTTCATAGAGGCGGTTATTTGATCGCGGTACCTGTTCGTCATGTCTAAAAAAACATCCAAAAAATTGCGGTTATGGCCATCTTCTCTAGCTGCCAGAACAGGCTTACTCCTTATTATCGGTATAGGGCTGGTTGAAGCATGTGGGTTAATGATTCATACATTGGATCGTCTGGATTTTGATCGATTAACCCAAGAGCAAGAAACAGCCAATCGTGCCACAGCCGTTTATCGCGATATCTCTGAAACAGATAGTGGTGAGGAGCGTGCTGATGAAATTGATAATCTTGATCCTATGCCAGGTTTCAAAGTATTTCTTTCGGATAAACCAGACTTACAAAAAATCTCGCCACGTTCCCAAAAACTGGAACAAACCATTACCCATCTTTTGACGACTATTCTTTTTCCTCCGGAATTACGACCCAAAGAGATTATAGCTGCCTCTGATCGGGATACACATCGTAGCGCGATTGCCTTTCAATTACCTGATGATAATAAATGGCTTAATATCAGCTATACCTTATCCTCCCCTAACCCCTTTACATCAGCAACTTTCCCTATTGCTTTTTTCGTGATGGCAACTGCCACGGGATTGTTAACTTTATGGGGAGTACGTAGATTAATTGCCCCTGTTGGTACTTTGGGTGCTGCCGCAGAAAGACTAGGGCAAGATGTTAATGCCACCCCCCTACCTGAAACAGGACCTTTAGAAGTTGCCAGAGCTGCACGTGCATTTAATAATATGGCACGCCGTATTAACCGATTTGTTAATGATAGAACTCAACTTTTGCTAGCTATTGGACATGACTTACGTACTCCTATCACTCGATTGAAATTACGTTCTGAATTTATTGAGGATCCAACATTACAAAGAAAATTTATTGCTGATTTGGATGAATTGGAAAGTATGATCAAAGCAACACTTGCGTTTGGTAAAGACAGCACGCGTCATGAACCTATTGTTTCATTAGATATAACAAAATTATTACAGACCTTAGTTCATGAGCTTCAAGAAACACATCCGGATAAAAAAGAAAATATCCTTTTAAATGAACCCACGCCAAGAATTACCCTAAAAGCACGACCTATTAGTTTAAAACGCGCTTTACAAAACCTTATGGAAAATGCGCTTCATTATGCTGGCAGTGTTTTTATTACTTTAAAGACAGAGCATATTGCAACCACTCTTGATCCGCTTCATGATAAACATGTTATTATTCTAATCGAAGATGATGGCCCTGGAATTGATGAAGCATCCCTAGATCGTGTATTTGAACCTTTTGTCAGAATGGAAGAAAGCCGCAATCGGGAAACAGGAGGAACAGGGCTAGGGCTATCTATTACGCGTAATATTATTCATGAACAAGGTGGAGATATTACTCTTGAAAATCGTTCACCACATGGCTTATGCGCAAAAGTTACATTGGTTGCATAAATCTATAATTGGGGTGATAAAACCTTGCAGTGTCATAATAAAAGTGGCAGAGCTATACTCATTAATTTGAATTGCTGGAAACATTTTTCATGCTAAACCGTCTTTATCAACGTGCCATTCAACTTGCTGGCAGTCGTTTTGCAACCATATGGCTGGCTTGCATTGCTTTTGCAGAAGCTAGCTTTTTCCCCATTCCTCCTGACATTTTATTATGCCCTATGATTTTGGCAAAAAGAGAAAAAGCCTGGTATTACGCAACCATATGTACTATTTTTAGTGTCTTAGGTGGCCTTTTGGGGTGGGTAATTGGAGCATTTTTATTAGAATATCTTGCCATGCCAATTGTGCATTTTTATCACGCAGAACAACAACTAATTAATTTACAAGAAAAATTTAATGCCTATGGTGTTTGGATCATTCTTATTAAGGGATTAACTCCTATTCCTTATAAATTTGTTACCATTGCTTCTGGAGCTGCACATTTCTCTCTTGTGCCTTTTATGATCGCCAGCCTTGTGACACGTGGTGTGCGGTTTTTTGCAGAAGCAGCATTACTATATAAATTTGGTCCTCCTATTCAAAATTTTGTCGAAAAACGTATGATTTGGGTAGCAACCGCTTTTTGTATTTTACTACTTGGTGGTTTATTAGCATTCAAATATATTTAAAAATTTAACTTAAATTCTTATAAAAAAACCTACTTTAGTTTATTAAAGTAGGTTTTTTATAATTTAATTTTTAATTGGTTTTTTAATTCTCACGCTTTTTTGTAAAGCCTTTGCAAATTCTTTTGCTTGATCATCTGCTAAAACAAAGCCAACTGCACCGTAACCAGGATGTTGAAAAGCAAGTAACGTTCCAAGAGTATCTTTATCTCTTTGTATGGCCCATTTTGTTTGATAAGCTGGTTTTAATTGTGCACCTTTAATTTCGGGGATAGGTTTTCCATCAGCCATTGACCAATGTACAATTCCTAAAACACGGATTAAGTCTTCTAATTCTTTTTGTGTTAAATCAATTTTTGCTTCAGGATCACCACCACCAGAAAAAGTTAATGTTGTTTTTTCTCGATCCTCTGACAATTTTATATTAATATCAACGCTCATCTTGCCCTCTTACTATAATTATTTCTTTCACTAATAACATCTTTGTAAAATTTAATTAACAAAAATATAGACCTATTTTGCAACGCCTTTTCCTCCCCAAATCCACCAAGAGTGTTTCTCTGTTAATATCGCGGCGGCGGCTTTGGCTTGCTGTTCGGTTTCAAATAACCCAAAACATGTAGCCCCAGAACCACTCATTCGAGACAAACGGCAAAAAGGAAGCTCTTCAATTGCTTGCAATACTGTATTGATTTTAGGATTCAACAAACATGCGGGCGGTTGCAAATCATTGGTTAATTTTAACAATTCTTGAATGAATTGATCAAAACTAGTTAAAATTTGTGTTGAGTCTATATATTTTGAAAATTGTGCTGCTCGGTTACGAAAAATTTCTGCTGTTGAAACTGCCTCTCCATGATTAACTAAAATCATACCAAACTGTGGTAAATTTGGTAATAAAGAGAGTGTTTCCCCAATACCTTCCATACGTTGGGAAACAGAATTTAAACAAACAGGAACATCAGCTCCTAATTTCAATGCGATTTGCGCTAGTTCTTGCGCTGATATTTTTAACCCCCAATACCGTATCAACAACCTCAGAGTTGCCGCTGCATCAGCAGAGCCTCCTCCAATTCCCGAGGCAACAGGTAAGTTTTTTTCTAAGAGTAATTTGATAGGTGCTAAAGGTTTATCAGTATAAGTAGCTAATAGATAAGCTGCCTTAACAATTAGATTATTCTTTAAATCTTCATTTTGCAGGAATCCTAAAAAAGGACCAGTTATCTGTAACGTAACTAAATCTACTTGATCTATATCCGCATGCTCTACACTAACATAATCTCCAACATCAGGAAAAACGACTAAACTATCGAGTAAATGGTATCCATCCTCTCTTTTACCAGTGACATGCAAATTTAAATTAATTTTTGCATACGCTTTTTCTTCCATGCGCAAGAACATCCTCTAATTAGCTTTTTGGTTAGTGTTAATTGAAATATCTTTATTTTCTTTGACATCTTGTAAAGCTTTTAAAATCAAAATTTTTTCTTCAGGCGTGGGCTGACAATTAAGAGCCACATTCCATTGATTAATAGCCTCTTGATGCCGCCCTGTTTTCCAATAAGCAACGCCTAAATGATAATTTAACTCTGGGTCTTGTGGGATCGTTTCCGCAGCCAACTCTAGTTGTTTTACGCCGTCCTCAAGTTGGCCATTCACAATCATCGCCCAACCCAAACTATCACGAATTGCCCCTTCATCAGGAGCAATATCAACAGCCTTTTGTAAGATTTCCTGAGCTTCCTTTAGATTTCGGTCTTTTAATACCCAAGAATATCCTAAATAATTTAATAACATCGGTTCATTAGGTGCAAAAACCAAAGCTTGCTTTAAGTCTTTCTCTGCTTTGTCCCATTCGCCCAATTTTTCATAACAAACCGCCCTTGCGAAAAAAACAGGCCAGATACTACTATTCATCAGTGAGGTTAGCTCAAGAACTTTACTATAAGTCTCGGCTGCCTCTTTATATTGTTTACGATCAAAATATAAATCGCCTAATGCTTGTCTGATATCAGCAGAAAGGGGATAGGCCTTAACTAATGCTTTAACCTCTTGTTCTGCCTCTTGATTATGATCCAATAATGCATTCAAACGCGCAACACGTAATTGTATAACGGTTTTTAAAGGATCACTCGGTGAGATAGGTAACAAAACATCCTTGGCAGCATTAAAATGTTTTTCTTGAGCCAAAATACCAGAAAGCATCATTTTAGCAGAAGATAACTCAGGATTTAACTTTAATGCCAAGCGTAAAAAAATCTGCTGAGTATGCAAAGCAATTTTATTGGCAAGCTTTTGATCAATACTTATATCTGGTGGTTGAGAGGCAAGATCTTGTTGTAAAATAGATGCCATTGCCAAATATACTTGTGCGATGACTTGTTTTGTATTTTGCACAGGAAATTTTTGCAGATTATTTTCTAAATCCTGAGTGGAAATTTGTAAAAAAGGTAAATTTTTCACCAAAGCACTTACCATTGCTTCTGCTTTTCCAGCTCTATGGTGACGTACTAACCAATTTCCATAAGTCTGAGTTAACAGCAAATCTTCACCTGGGAAATTTTTATCTGCTATCGCAAAATACTGCCCTGCTTTTTCCTCGTCTTTAGATAAAGAATACATAATACCAGCATGTAACGCATATAAAGCGGATAAAGGTTTTCCTCGGCTATTTTTTGTTAACACCGCTAAAGCTTGATCTTTTTTACCTTCTCCATATAAGCACCACGCTTGTAACAAAGGATAAGTAATCTGGCTGAACACGTCGATGGGTGGGCGAGAAACATCACGATAAGCTTCTTGCCATTGTCCTTTAATAATTGCATCATTTGCCCGAATCAAATCAGCAATCGGATCTTTTTGAGTTTTAGCAAGACCAATTGCAATATCATTCCCCGCAAGAACGCTATGGTAAAAAGTGATTCGACGCAGATCACTATCTGTTGGCCGTAATGACAAAACATTATTATATAAGCGTGCTGCCATATCGCTATCGTCGGTTCTAGCTGCAAAAACGGCTGCTAAAAAGTCCCCATACCCCCCTTTTTTATGTTCAAAAGGAAGAATAGGTTCAGGATCCTGTGCAATGGCAAGAGCTTTTGAAGCAAGAGGAATCTCAATAAGAACAGAAATTGATAAAAATATAGTGCATAAAAAGCGCTGGCATTGCATAATGTACATCTTCTCAATAAGCTGGATCTTCAAACCCAACATGTTTGATCATTTATCTCTTTTAAATCTTTATTCAGAATGGGGTGTTGATGAAACCCTTACCTCTTTATGTACAAATCATTTAGAGAATGTAAAGCCAACAACCGCAATTCCTATTATAAAAACATCATCTTCTCATAGCAGTAATTTCTTAAGACATCAAAATTATTCCTTACAAGCAAAAAATATAGAAGATATTTGCCAAGCAATCACTTCGTTTAAAGATTATCCTTTATATAATACGGCAATGCACTCTGTTTTACCAAAAGGAAATCCTCTTGCTCCAATTTTTGTTATTGGTGAAGTTCCAGATGCTGATGAAGATCGTAATGGGCAAGTTTTTTTTGGACAATCTGAATTTTGGTTAAGACAAATGTTTGGCAGCATTCAAGTTTCCCTGGATGATTGTTTTTGCATACCTCTTATTCCTTGGCGCCCTCCAGGTGGGAGACAATTATCTAATAGTGAGCTGACTACTTGTCTGCCTTTTTTATATAAAGCACTTGAAATCTACAAACCTAAATTTGTCCTAAGCATTGGAACACTTCCTGCACGTACACTTACACAATCCAGTGCTCCAATCAGTCAATTACAAGGAAAATGGCATACTATCCACTTGCCACAAACACATATTACATTACAACTTTTTCCATTACGACATCCTTCTCAAATTCAGGCAAGCAGCAAGATTAGACAAGAAACTTGGCGCGACCTCCTTCGTATCCGCTCTGCACTATATAAAACGGAAATAAACTGATCATAATAAACGATTGAATTTCAATAAATTGTCAAAGAATATACCTTTTAGTAAAATTAATGCTTGATTTATTTATATTTGAACCTAAATTCAACCTATTATGCAAGGGATATATTCTATCTCCCCTTCAGTTGTGCGGGCTTTGGTGGCCAGCGCAACTTTGTTTGCTGGTGTTTCTGTTTCTGCTATCAGAGCACAAACACCTACGCAGCAAGATCAATATGAAGAATCAACCATTGCAGCTACTCGTCCTTCGTCGAGTGGCAATAATGGTTCAATTCGGTTTCCTCGTCCTTTGGACACGCTGGATGCTAGACGTATTCGTCACATTTTTGATCTACAACGCAAAGGGGATTTCACAACGGCTCAATCTGAAACGATTCAAATTTCAGATAACTTGTTGCTTGGCGATATTTTAGCTGAGCGTTATCTTAACCCTCAATTTACACCCAACAACGGGCAACTTAAACTATGGCTAAAAAACTTTTCATTTTATGCTGATTCTACTGAAATCAACAAAAAATTGAATGGTTTAAATCCTGGTGAAACAGGGCCTCTCCCTCTGGACCACTCTTTACCGGTACTAAAAGCAAATGTCATACAAGTATCTTTGCCAACACCAAAAGAGACTGATCCAATTGTCACACCTTTTAAAAGAAATCCACGCTTAGATCGAACGATCTATACACGTAGCACTTTAGGTGAAAAAGGGGCTAAAAATGCCCTCAAACTCATTAAAAAAACTCCTGGAATGTCTGATTTATATGCAGCTCAATTACAGGCAGAAATCGCACAACAACTCTTTGCCACAGGCAAAGATGAATACGCATTACATATTGCACAACAGGCTTTTTCACTGTCCAAAGGGCGAATTGCATTAGCAGGATATATCGCAGGGCTTATTGAGTGGAAACAAGATCAAAACGATTTAGCCTTTTATCTTTTTTCCAAAGCCTCTCACGCAGATATAACCTCTCCTCACCTACAAGGAGGATGCTTCTTTTGGGCTGCGCGTACCCGTTTGAGTGTTAATGATCTACAAGAATATCAAACATGGCTGCACAGAGCTGCTAAGTTTCCGTTAACTTTTTACGGTATTTTAGCCCGAGAGACGCTACAAGAGGGTAAGCAAGCTCTACCTTCTAAAGCTCAACCTGTTGATATTGCCAGCAATGTCGATATCAGTGCGGTCGAAGATACAGCATTAGGCAAACGCTTTTTTGCGTTATTACAAGTTGGCGAAAAAGACAGAGCAGAAATTGTCCTCAGGCAATTATGGATGCAAAGCAATCTTAATCTTCCTTTATCTCGTTCTATTCAATTGGTTGCCAAAGCCGCAGGTTTCACAGAACTTTCTGATCAGCTACAGACAATTTTGACCCATCATGATGAAACAGTTAAAAATGATCTGGCTTTACCCATACCAAACCTTAAACCACGTCACGGATTCAAAATGAATCCCGCTTTGGTTTATGCCTTAACCCGTTTGGAATCTAATTTTAACAGTAAAGCAATTTCTAGAAATGGGGCGATGGGTTTAATGCAAATTATGCCTGTAACGGCCAAATATATTGTCAAGAAGCAAGATAATCTTTCTTTGAACTATCCTGCTGAGCTTCAAAATGCAGCTCTTAATTTGGAAATTGGGCAGCTTTATTTAGAGCATTTGGCAGAACTTTCCAATAAAAATGAAGCTCAAGGTGGCAATTTATTACATATGTTAGCCAGTTATAATGCGGGGCCTTCTATGATTGGGAAATGGTTAGAAATAACTGATCACCAACATGATCCATTGTTATTTATGGAATCTATTCCTTTATCAGAAACACGTAATTACCTGCATCGTGCGTTAACTTATTTATGGATATATTCAAAAGAGTTAGATTTACCCAAACCATCTTTGAAATCTTTGGCGCAAAATGAGTGGCCCAGTTTTGATGATGAACAACAACTCATGAAAAAAGTAACACTTCATTAAATAAAAAGGCTTTCCTTTATACAAAGGAAAGCCTTTTTTAATAATATATATTAATTCTGTGCCACAGCCTGCCTACTGGCCTTAACTTTTGTGACACGCCTACCATCCATTTCAATCACTTCGAATAACCAGCCAGAAAATACCACTTTATCCCCAGTGATAGGCACACGACGAAGTAATGCCAAAATTAAACCACCTAATGTATGATAGCTGCCCTCTGCAGGTAAATCATCTAGGTTAAGCTGATCTTTGATTCCATCAACTAATGTCGTACCATCAAGCAAATACTCATTCACAATACCAGATTCAAGACGGGGCGCATCCAAGGGCTGATTAACTTCACCAACAATCGCTTTGAATATATCTGATGCAGTGATAATTCCCTCAAAAGAGCCATACTCATCTAATACCAAAACGACACCTAATACATCTGCTCTTAAGCGCTCAAGAGCATCTAGTGCAGACATACTGTCTGGCACAACCAATGGTAATTGCAAACATCCATCAACGGATAATTCTTTGCCTTGCAAAATCATCGTTAATACATCATTAGCAGAAATAATCCCTAATGGATTATCAATACCACCTTCGCACACTACTAAACGTGAATGCTGAACGTTTAATAAAATTTTTTTTAACTCGGCAGCAGAAGTAGAACGATCCACCCAAACAATTTCGTTTCGAGGCCTCATTAAAGCACGTACAGGACGATCAGCAAGACGCAAAAGACGCTCAATCATATTGCGCTCTTTGATCTCTAAAATCCCAGCCTGAGCTCCTTCAGCAATATAAGCACGCAGCTCTTCTTCACTAACAGCGACACGCACTTTTTTGTGGCGACGCAATAGTTTTAAAATAACCTCTGAACATTTTCCCAAAATCCATACTATAGGAGAAGCAACCCGAGACATGATCTCGAAAGTTCTAGCTAATTTAACAGCAATAATTTCTGGATCTTGTAAAGCAATCTGCTTTGGAACCAACTCTCCAAAAACCAGCATAAAAAATGTAATTATTAAAACGACAACAAAAATAGAAACATCATCTGCAAATGGTCCAATAACAGGAAACGTATTCAGCCAATGTCCCAAGGATGCTTCGATTCTTGCCCCCCCAAAAGCCCCTTCAAAAATGGCAACAATCGTAATTCCAATTTGAATAGTCGGTAAAAAGCTTTGAGGATCTTCCATCAAGCGAATTGCACGGTCTGCGCCACGCACACCTTGACGTTGCATCGTAACTAATCTCGTTTTTCGACTAGAAATTAATGCCAGTTCTCCCATGGCGAACATACCATTAAGAAAAATTAAGCATATAATAATTATAATAGAAATAATCATAAATTGTTACTGACCTGACGCAAGAAAAAATCCGAAAGACCTATATACATGGTTTCAATACAAAAAGTAATTTTAATTCAAATATCTTTATAAGTTTCAATTATCTATTCCTTATTTTATACATAGGTATAAAATAAGGAATAGGGTAAAATTATAATTAAATCCTAATGTTTCAAATCAGACAATGCCAAATGTGGTGCAATCATATTTTCAGGCTTGAGGATTTTTTCTAACTCATCTTCACTGAGTAACTTTTCTTCACGAACCAGCTCTAGCACCCCTTTTCCTGTTTCTAAAGCTTTACGTGCAATTCGTGTTGCATTTTCATACCCAATATAAGGGTTTAAAGCTGTCACAAGACCAATAGAATGCTCAACAAGGTTTTTACAATGCTCTACATTTGCCGTGATGCCATCGATACATAACTCTCTTAACATATCCATAGCACGAATTAACAAGATACTAGAACTCATCGTTTTATAAGCAATTAACGGTTCCATGACATTTAACTGTAACTGTCCCCCTTCTGCTGCCAAAGTCAATGCCAAATCATTTCCAATCACGGTAAAAGCCACTTGGTTTACCGCTTCTGGAATAACAGGATTAACCTTACCAGGCATAATAGAGCTTCCTGGTTGTCTAGCAGGAAGGTTTATTTCATTAATTCCTGTTCTGGGGCCACTAGATAATAATCTTAAATCATTACAAATCTTAGACAATTTGACAGCTGTCCGTTTTAACATGCCAGAAAGCAGGACAAAAGCCCCCATATCAGAGGTAGCTTCGATTAAATCTGTAGCAGGCAATAATTGATGCCCTGTAATCCGTGCTAAATGCTCGACAGCTAATGCTTGATAGTGAGGATCTGCATTAATCCCCGTTCCAATTGCAGTACCCCCAAGATTTACTTCACATAGTAAATCAGGAACCAACACACGAATACGTTCTAAATCCTCGGTCATGGTTGTCGCAAAAGCATTAAATTCTTGCCCTAATGTCATAGGCACGGCATCTTGCAATTGTGTACGACCCATTTTAATGACATGTGAAAATTCTTTACCTTTTTTAGCAAAAGAATCTCTAAGTTTCGAAAGTGAAACAAGGATTGAATCATACCCTAATAATAAACCCACCCGAATAGCTGTTGGATACGCATCATTCGTAGATTGAGCCATATTCACATCATTATTTGGATGCAAATATTGATATTCCCCTTTTTTATGCCCCATTTCTTCTAAAGCTATATTCGCAATAACTTCATTAGCATTCATATTGGTAGAAGTCCCAGCACCACCTTGAATCATATCCACTTGGAATTGATCGTGAAACTCGCCCTTGATAATACGCTGACAAGCCTTTTCAATTGCATGATATTTTTCATCAGATAAATAACCCAACTTGTGATTAGCCGCAGCTGCTGACCATTTTACCATTGCTAGGCCATTCACTAGATGCGCAAAATGGGACAAAGGGACGCCCGTTAATTTAAAATTATTAATCGCTCTTAACGTTTGAACTCCATAATAAGCTTCACTTGGTACGTCCATCGACCCCAAAAGATCTTTTTCAGTACGAAATGTTTGGTCTGGCATAAGTAAGTCCTCTTTATTTTAATTAATTTGATACACACCTCATGGTATAAAGAAATGGGTAATAAGCAAGTAAAATTAAAACTACCAATTTATCTAAATACAATGGATGCTCTTCACAAAAAAAAACAAGCCCTTCGTAATATATAAGGGCTTGCTTTCAAATTTCTGATTTTCTATAGAATACTTACGAGTTTTCAGATATTTCTTCTTTTTTAACAGCTTTGACACGACGAATAGTTGTCGTACGCTTGCTTTGACTTGGTGCCTCGGTTTTAATTTTTTGCATCAATCCTTCGACCTGCTCATTATAGGCATATTCAGCAGGACGTTGTTTTGATAAATCGATCTCTGGTGCCATTGGCCCTTCTGTTTTTGGTCCCATCAATGCAACTTGAGCAATATGCCAAGGACGTTGAATTGCGTCTTTTACAGCGGTAGATTCATACCCAGAATGCACCATACAATCTGCACATTTCGCATAATTACCCGTGCCATATAAATCCCAATTGGTATCATCCATCAACTCTTGATAAGAGGCTGCATATCCCTCACCCAACAGATAACAAGGACGTTGCCATCCAAAAACTGTTTTCAAAGGTTTACCCCAAGGAGTACAATGATATTGTTCATTTCCAGCAAGGAAATTAAGGAATAAAGGAGACTGAGTAAAACGCCATTTATGCCCTTTACCCAAACGGAAGATATCACGGAATAATTGTTTAGTTTTTTGACGATTCAAGAAATGTTCTTGATCAGGTGCACGTTCATACGCATAACCAGGTGCTGTCATAATTCCATCAACACCTAATGCCATGACCTCATCAAAAAAAGTTGCAACACGATGAGGATCTGTACCATCAAATAAAGTACAATTAATTGAAACTCTGAACCCTTTTGATTTTGCAAGCTTAATAGCGGCAACGGCTCTGTCATAAACGCCTTCTTGACATACAGAAGCATCATGCATTATCTGATCGCCATCCAAATGAATATCCCAAGAAAAGAATGGAGATGGCTTATAATCATCAATTTTCTTTTCTAGCAACAATCCATTCGTACATAAATAAACATAACGTTTACGCGCAATAAGCCCTTGGATAATTTTAGGCATATCTTTATGTAATAAAGGTTCCCCTCCAGCCACGGCAACGACTGGGGCACCACATTCAGCATCCGCGTCTAAACATTCTTGAACACTCAGCCGTTGGTTCAAAATCTCAGCTGGATAATCAATCTTTCCGCAACCAGAGCAAGCTAGGTTACAACGTAATAGTGGTTCCAACATCAAAACCAGCGGATATTTTTTGCGTCCTTGTAAATGTTGTTTCACAACATAACTGCCGACTCGTACCGCCTGCATCAGAGGAACAGCCATTTTTCAGCTCCCAAGCCGGAAAACCGGCGTTTAAAATACAACAAATTGGATATTTATTTAAGATAAATAATATTATACGACAAGAGTAAAATCATCTTTTAAATAATAAAATATATTTCGTAAGAATAATTTTATTTAAAATCTTGTAAGTATATAATTTAGGAAACACCATAATATAATTCTATAAAAAGGGTAAATTTTTACATAAAACACTCCCTCTTATTCTATATGGTGATATATATATCACATAAATATCATGTGATTTTCAAAAAAAAACATTAAAATGATCAAATATACTGTTTATTGAATAAAGATTCGTATAATTAGAAGTTTCAATCTAGTATTAAACAGTTTAAAACAAATTTATCAAATACAAATGTTCCGCTCATTTGTATCCTTGTGTAACCAAACGGATGAGATCAAACATGGATGAACAACCCGAAAATCCTAAAAATCAAACCAATCCTTTAGGAAATGAATCGGCCAAATTCATTAAATCTATTCCTACATATGGGCGCTTTCCCCTGCTGGATCATATTCAATATCCAGTTGATTTGAACAACTTATCTATTGAGCAACTTGAACAAGTTGCACGAGAACTGCGCGCAGAAACAATCGATGTTGTTTCAACAACTGGTGGGCATTTAGGAGCGTCTTTAGGTGTTGTTGAACTCACCGTTGCTTTACATGCAGTCTTTGATACACCCAGAGATTCCTTAATTTGGGACGTAGGGCATCAAGCATACCCTCATAAAATCCTGACTGGACGCAGAGAATTAATTCGTACTCTGCGCCAACCTGGTGGATTATCTGGTTTTACTAAACGCTCAGAAAGCATTTACGATCCATTTGGTGCAGCACACTCATCAACCTCTATTTCTGCTGCCTTGGGGATTGCTGTTGCTAATCATTACAAAGCAAAACATGATCCAAGTTACAAAGAACGTAGCGCAATTGCTGTAATTGGTGATGGCTCTATTACGGCGGGAATGGCTTATGAAGCCATGAATAATGCTGCTGTTGCAGGTCCTGGTGCTGAAAATCTGATTGTTATTTTAAATGATAACGAAATGTCGATTTCACAACCCGTTGGATCAATGTCTGTTTATCTGTCACAGCTTTTATCTTCTCGCCATTTCCTTGGGCTTCGTGATCTTGCTGCTCGAGTAGCAAGCAAGCTTCCTGAAAGTATCGAAAAAAGAGCAAAAAGAGCAGAAGAATATGCACGCTCTATGATGACGGGCGGAACCTTGTTTGAAGAACTCGGTTTTTATTATGTTGGGCCAATTGATGGTCATAATCTACAACAACTTGTTCCTGTTTTACGTAACTTGCGTGATGCAGAACATCTTGGACCTGTTTTGCTTCACATTGTGACACAAAAAGGGTATGGATATAAACCAGCAGAAAGCTCTGGAGATAAATACCACGCTGTTTCAAAATTTAACGTCATAACAGGTGAACAAACAAAAGCACCTCCTGGTCCTGCTTCATATACATCTGTCTTTAGCAAAGAATTGTTAAAATGTGCAGAAAAAGATGAACAAATTGTTGCTATTACCGCTGCAATGCCTACGGGAACGGGGTTAGATAAATTCGAGCAAAAATTCCCAGATCGTTATTTTGACGTAGGCATAGCTGAACAACATGCTGTAACATTTGCCGCTGGGTTGGCTACAGAAAGTATTCGCCCATTCTGTGCAATTTACTCATCTTTCTTACAACGCGGCTATGATCAAGTCATGCATGACGTTGTGCTACAAAAATTACCAGTTCGTTTTGCAATTGATCGTGCTGGGCTCGTTGGTGCTGATGGCGCAACGCATGCTGGAACCTATGATATTGCGTATTTAGGCTGCCTTCCTAATATCGTATTAATGGCTCCAAGTAATGAGTTAGAGTTAATGCATATGACGGCAACTGCTGCCGAGTTTGACGAGGGTCCAATTGCTTTTAGATTCCCAAGAGGCCCTGGACTTGGATTAAAATTACCTAGCCAAGCAGAGATTTTGGAGATCGGTAAAGGCCGTATCGTCCAAGAAATGGGAGAGCAAACAGGAAAAGAAAAAGGGGGAATTGCTATCCTTTCTTTTGGTGCACGTTTAACTGAATGTTTAAAGGCAGCTGAAAATTTAACAGAGCAAGGTTACTCACCGACAATTATTGATGCACGATTTGCAAAACCGCTGGATACAGATTTAATCAACCAAATTGCTCGTAACCATAAAGTCTTAATCACAATAGAAGAAGGTTCTCGTGGCGGTTTTGGCGCTTTTGTAATGGAACATCTTGCGGGAAATGGTTTGTTAGACAATATTCGCTTTAGACCCATGGTTATTCCAGATTTTTTCATTCACCATGATACGCAAACAGCACAATATGCTCAAGCAGGTTTGGATGCCACATCAATTGTAAAAACGGCTTTAAAAGCTATTGGGGCTTGATTATCGATCACCTTAGGCTAATATCATTTGATAATATATAAGTTAAACGTAGAGTAAGTATAACAATGAAATTACGATATTTCTTTCTTTTGTGTGGTTTTACAGCACTTAGTGGTGCAAGCACCCAAGTTCTGGCACAAACCCTGTCTAAACAACCTATAGCAAGCACACCTAGTACAAATGCACAAAGTGCTTCTAAAGAACCTGTTGTAACACTCTATCAAGCGTTAAGTGCTATTCAAAAATCTTCTAAGAATTCACCAGCGCAACGGACTGCTCTTTTAAATCAAGCGTTGGATGTCAGTTATGATTTTCCTGCGATTATTAGCAAAACTGTAGGGTATCGTTATGAAACTTTTACACCGCAAGAAAAAGCAGCCGTTTTAACTGCATTTAAAAATTATACCACAGCACGATATCTTTCAAGTTTTGCTGATAGTTCAGATACCCAATTTAAAATTTCTCCAGATGTAAAAACTGCACCTTCAGGTACAAATCAAATTATTAGTACAACAGTTGGCTCTGGTAGTGATGCAACACAAATTAATTATATCGTTCATAAAACTCCACAAGGGTGGAGAATTATTGATGTATTATTAAATGGAAATATTAGCCAGACCGCAATTCAACGTGGAGATTTTAGCTCGACCCTTGCCAAGGGTGGTAGCCAAGCTTTGGTTGAAATGTTGAATAAAAAAACACAATCATTTAACAAATAAAATAATTTCTGAGTCTTTATGTCTTGTTCACTTTTTAAGCTTTCAAAATCCAATAAACTTTTACTAAGTTGTGCTGCTTTGGGATGTATCCAAGCAGCCATTGGCTCTTTATTAGTTCATTTTTTTCAAAAGAATAAAAAAATAGAAAGCTATTCTATAAATACACTACCTAAAGTTACAGTATTTAAACCGTTATCGGGTAAAGAACCGTTACTCTTTGAAGCTTTACAAAGTTTCTGTGAACAAAACTATCCAAACTTACAAATTATTTTTGGTTTACACCACTCTAAAGATCCTGCGTTAACTATTGTCAAAAACTTACAAAAACTCTATCCAAATGTAGAGATTAATATCGTTGTTAACCCAGATATTCATGGGCATAATCGAAAAGTTTCAAACTTAATCAATATGTTTCCTGCTGCAAAACATGAAGTCTTTATTATATCTGATTCAGACATTCATGCTCCTAATAAAAACTATCTAAAAGAGATGGTTTTAGAGCTACAAAAACCTAATATTGGTCTTGTAACTTCCTTATATAGTGGTCTTCCCTCTTTTGAATCTCGTGTTCAACATATAGCCAGTGCGCATATCAACTATAATTTTATGCCTGGCGTATTATTATCTCGATATCTAGGCCGTCAAGATTGCTTGGGCGCTGCCATTGCCATCAAGCGCGATTTATTAGAAAAAATTGGTGGGTTTAAAAGCCTAGTTAATTACGTTGCTGATGATGCTGTCTTAGGAAGAAAAATTAAAGCACAATATTTGGATATTGCTCTAGCCCCTGATATTGTTCAAACAACAGTTACTGAAAAAGATTTGTTTTCACTTTATGAACATGAATTACGCTGGAATCGAACAACGTTTATTCTAGAACCCGTTGGTTTTACACTATCATTTTTACAACTGCCATTATTTTGGGCATCTTTAGCGGTTATATTTAATCCACTGACCTGGATATCATGGATATGTTTCTTGCTATGTTGGGGTGTAAAAGCACTTTGCTGTAACTTAATTAACAAAAGATTAAACTATCCATCTTTACGCGTAATATCTTTGCTTCCTTACAGAGATTGGTTCTCTGCGTTGGTCATGTTTAACAGCTTTTTTGGAACCAAAGTGACCTGGCGTGGACAAAAAATGACAATAAAAAAACATCCAGAGTTCCAAACGACACTATATAGTGATATATAACCAAATCAATTTAGTATTTTGAAAACTATATCTTTCTAACTAAAATAATATTAATCAAGGGAAAACTGCACTCATGATGAAAACGCTATTTTTACAACCCCCCTCTTTTGAAGGTTTTGATGGTGGTGCGGGTTCTCGTTATCAAGCAAAACGCGAAATTAAATCCTTTTGGTATCCAACTTGGTTGGCACAACCTGCGGCTTTGATTCCAGATAGCCGTCTTATTGATGCGCCTCCTGCTCGTTTAACTATGGATCCAATTTTAGCAGATGTGAAAAATCGTGACCTTGTCATTATGCACACATCTACCCCTTCTTTTGCTTCTGACCTTAAGGTTGCAAAGATGTTAAAAGAAACCAATCCATCGGTTAAAATTGGGATGGTTGGTGCAAAAGTTGCCGTGCAACCTCAAGAAAGCCTTGAGAAAGGTGACATTATTGATTTTGTCGCACGCAATGAATTTGATTTTACCATCAAAGATATCGCTGAAGGCATGGATTTTAAAAATGTTGATGGAATTTCATGGCGAGATGCAAATGGAAAAATTGTCCATAACAAAGATCGTGCGATCATCGAAGATATGGACACCCTTCCATTCGTAACCGAAGTTTATAAAAGAGATCTTCGTATCGAAGATTATTTTATTGGTTACTTAAAACATCCTTATCTTTCTATCTATACTGGTCGTGGATGTAAATCTCATTGTACATTCTGCCTATGGCCACAAACTGTTGGTGGGCATAAATATCGTACACGCAGCCCTCAACATGTTGCTGCTGAAATTCGTTTGGCTCAACAATATTTCCCTCAAGTCAAAGAATATTTCTTTGATGATGATACATTCACAGATGATTTGCCTCGTGCTGAAGCAATCGCCAAAGAGCTCGGTAAATTAGGGGTAACATGGTCTTGTAATGCCAAAGCCAATGTGCCACGCAGCACACTAAAAGTATTACGTGACAATGGGCTTCGCCTATTATTAGTTGGTTACGAAAGTGGCAACCAGCAAATCCTGCATAACATTAAAAAAGGTATGCGCGTAGAAGTTGCTCGCGAATTTACCAAAAACTGTCATGAGTTAGGTATTAAAATCCACGGCACCTTTATCTTGGGGCTTCCTGGTGAAACCAAAGAAACCATTCAAGAAACGATTAAATTTGCAACTGAGATTAACCCTCATACAATGCAAGTTTCTTTGGCAGCACCTTATCCTGGAACATTCTTGTATAAACAAGCAATGGAAAATGGTTGGTTAGACAAAGATCATGCTGAGTTAATTGATGAAAATGGGGTTCAGATTGCACCTTTACATTATCCACACTTATCTCATACAGAAATCTTTGATAGCGTAGAAACCTTCTATAAAAAATTCTATTTCCGTGCGCCTAAAATTGCTTCTATTGTTGGAGAAATGGTTACCAGCCCACAAATGATGAAACGTCGTTTACGTGAAGGGATTGAATTCTTTCAATTCCTACGCGACAGACATACCCCTTAATTGGTGAACGATAAGAGGCCTTGTGACTAGACAAGTTTTATTTTCAGCTGATGATTTTGGGCTTTCTGTTGAAGTTAATGAAGCAATAGAAATAGCCCATCATCAGGGTGTATTGAGCACTGCAAATCTTATGATTGGTGGTGCCGCAGCACAAGATGCAATTAAACGAGCTAAAAAAATGCCTAACCTCAAAGTTGGGCTCCATTTAGTGGTTATTGAAGGCCCTGCTATTCTTCCTTACTCTGAAATCCCTTTAATTATTAATACTGATAACCAATTCCCCTCTGATCAATTAAAAATGGGAATTGATTATTTTTTTAATAAAAAAAAACAATATCAATTACGCAGAGAAATTAAAGCACAATTACAAGCTTTTATTGATACCGGATTAGCATTAGACCATGTTGATGTACATAAACATATGCATCTTCACCCCAGTGTTGGGAAAATGCTCATTGAACTAAGCAAAGAATTTAATGTTCATAATATTCGTGTGCCACACGAGCCCGTTAAAACATTAATGGCAATTGACAAAACCAATTACAAAGAGAATTTTGGTAATATTCTTGTCCAATACTGGACAAATATTTTAAAATATCAACTAAGACGTAACAATATGCGTTATTTAGATTGGTGTTTTGGATTATCTTGGTGTGGACATATGAATTTTGAAAAGATTTCAAAATTATTAACAAACTTACCACATGGCCGCTCAGAGATCTTTTTTCACCCTTCGATTAGCCATACAGGGCTTTATCATAATTTAATGCCTGATTACGAACCTACTCGGGAGTTAGAGGCTTTGTGTCATCCAGATTTACCCAAGATTTTACAAGAAAATAACATTACCCCAATCACTTGGGATAATGTTCGCTAGATAAATCAATAACTTATATAGCAGATTCAATCCAAGTTTTTAATTTATCCTTTGGTAAAGCACCTACTTTTGTTGCCACAGGCACACCGTCTTTGAATAAGATCATTGTTGGAATACCACGCACGCCAAATTTTGTAGGTGCATCTGGGCTTTCTTCAACATTAACCTTGGCAATCGTTAATTGATTACCCATTTCTTTAGCTAATTCTTCTAATACTGGAGCAACCATTTTACATGGTCCGCACCATTCTGCCCAAAAATCAACCAATACTGGCTTTGAAGATTTTAAAACATCTGCTTCAAAAGAGGCATCTGTAACTGCCTTTGTAAATTCACCCATTATAAATTCCTTTTACATAAATCGAATCAATATTTATTACTTTATACATAATAGCGATTATTTCGAAATCAAGAAAGCCTATCTTTGCCACTTGGTATATAATTGAGCAATAACTCCTGGGGTAAGATCATAATTTTGGCTATATCTGTCCAGACAATCAACGGATTTATTTGATGCTTGGGATACATCATGGTCAATAAAGACCAATAAGCTGCCATTTGCTTTAAATAAATAACAGAGACATCAACTGCTTCTCGTGGAATTTTACGACCCGATTTAAAATCACATAATAAAATCTGATCTGATAAGATACGCATCCGATCAATTTGACCTGTAATCACTACCCCATTAACCATCCCAACCAAAGGTTGCTCTACCAAACTTTGTTGATCAAACAAAGAGTGAAGCAAAGGATGTGTAATAATATTTAACACCTGCTCGACCAATTTTTGTATTTCCTTAGCGGAAAATTGACTTTCCAAAGGCTTTAACCATTGTAACGCAATAGCTGCACGTTGCTCTGATGGACAATCAGGTAAATATTGTAAAAGCTGATGTACCAAACGCCCTCTATATAATGGGTCTCTTTTAGCCTTCGTCTGCAAAGGAGATATAAACGAGGGAATATCCCCTAACTCTATTCCTTCTGGGCGACTAGGAGCTAAATGCGTTGTTGATATTTTTTCAGAAGGCAGTGGAGTGGCAATCCAATTATTATCCTGTCCCATCCAATCAGGAAGTTTTGTTAGGTTTTGAACCTTGTTAACAATGATGTCCTTAACTAAAGATGTTGCAACTACAAGCTTTTGCTCAATCCATAAATGCTCGCCCTCCCACCCCTTGGTAAAATCACGTGAATATGCATTTAATTCGCGTAGTGCCGCAACACTATGTTTATACCAGTTTCCTATAGGTAACTCTTTATCCTCAGAAACTGTTTTTTGCCAACCACAAATTAATAACCACTCGCTGGCACGCGTTAACGCTACATATAATAGCCGATTGCTTTCAGCCTCAGCCGTTAATCTTTTTTCTTCTTTATCAAACTGACTTTCAGCAATATCAAACTGTTTTTGCGGAATATATAAAGGCACTGTCATCCCATGAGATAGATCTTTTTTCCAAATCAACACTTTGTCTGACTGGAATCCTCCTTGTTTCATTGCAGGGTTCATCGTATCAGGTAAAATAACCAGGCGCCCCTGAAGCCCTTTGGCACCATGCACCGTCATAATACGCACCATATCGATCGTTGATTCAGCTTCATTTTTAATCATGCGTTCGGATTGCTTCAACCAATATAAGAACCCTTGCAAAGAAGGCGTATGAAGCGTTTCATAATGTAGTGCTTGAGAGAGTAACTCATCAATTGCTTCAATAGCCTCTCCACCCAATCGTGCCAATAACCTTGTACGCCCTTGATGTTCACCCAAGATTTCTACCAACAATGCATAAGGTGTCACAAAGTCAATACGCAGGAATAGGCTAGACAGCATTTTCCAGACGGCCGACCAATCTTCTCTTTCTTTATACCTAATAAACAAAGTCCCCCAAAGGCTCTGCCCATTTTTTCGTGGTGCAGCCAATTCCATCAAGCTTTCTTCGCTTAATCCCCCTAAAGGAGATTTTAATACACACGCCAATGCCAAGTCATCTTGAGGCAGCAATAAGACCTCGCACAAAACAAGCAAATCTTGAACGGCGAGCTGGTCCAACAATTGCGTTTTTACCAAGTTTGCCAAAGGAATATTTTTAGATTTCAAGGCACGAATAAGCGCTTTGGAAAACAAAGATCTTTTGCGAATAAGAATTAAAATATCGCCAGCTTGAATAGGCTTGCCCCCATAAGAAGGCACTTTGCCAATTTGTTGAGAAATCCAATCAGCCAGCGTATCAGCGAGTATGAGTTCTGCGCTTTGATATTTTTGATTTTTTGTTAATGGTTGCCATAACTGCATTGCCTCGTCTTGATCCAAGGCATCAATGCGTGTTAATGGCCAGATATCCACTCGACCTGGTGCTTCTAATTGTGCTGAACGATGAGAAAGGATTTGACTGTCTTTATCTTCCCCGGATAACCCTGCAAGTCCTTGTTTTGAATCGAAAACATGATCAACAAAATCCAAAATGATCTGACTGGAACGAAAAGAAACCCTTAGCTGAGGATCCTCCCATAATTGATCTGCCTGCAATACCGTTTGTTTAAAGATTTTATGCCAATACAAGAATTCTTGAGGTTTAGCGCCTTGAAAAGAATAAATCGACTGCTTGTAATCCCCCACCGCGAAAACTGTTCTAGGATGTGATTGATCCTTGTCACGCCCAATACCAGAAAAAAATTCTGTAGATAAATCCGCAGCTATTTTCCACTGCTCGGCAGAATTATCCTGAACCTCATCCAACAAGATATGATCCAATCCACCATCAAGTTTATATAATACCCAAGCAGAACCAGGATCATCTAGCAAAACTAATGTATAAGCAATTAAATCATTATAATATAAAGCCCCTTGGTTACGCTTAATCTCTTGATAACGTTTCCAGATAGGCGCAAATACACGCATTAACGCCAAGGTATATTCATAAACGCTATATCGATTTAACTGATCGATAACTTCCAGAATATATTCCCCTTGATTAACAAGATAAGCCGCAATATCGGGATTATCCGTTTTATTTCCTTTGATTGATTTTATTTCATTCTTTTGCGTTAAAAAGCAACTGGTTAATACATCCCACAAAGCAACACGCTGCGCAGTTGGTTCTGCCAACCATTGTAAACAAAATTCACCAATCTTATTCAGGCTTTTTGCATTTGCAGCAACAGCTTGTTCGAGGTAAGATTTAAATTCTTGCTCATCACGCCATTCATGACAAACAGCATTTAAATAGTCTATTTTACTGGCATAGGAAAGTTGTAATAATTCACGCAGATATACATCAAAATTACCCTGCTCTATTAATCGGAAAACATTAGGTAAAAACCGTTGATTTTGTTGCAGTTCTTGTAAAATCTCCAAGAAATTTTGACTGCTTACCATAGGACTTAAAAGTTGAATATCTTGTTCTGAAGCCAAATGGATTTTTTCATCAAAAGCTTGTTTAAAAGCAAGAATATTATCCCCTTCTTCAATGATTTTAAATTGAGGGTTAATGGATGCTTCCAAAGGAAACCGTTGTAAGATTGACTGACAAAACGCATGATTGGTTTCAATACGCATTCCTCCAGGCAAATCCAGCACCTGAGCAAATAATGCGCGTGCAGCCTTACGCATGGCTTCATCAGGTGTTATTTGCAAATCTGACAAAGCTTGATTTAACTCTTGTTCGGAATAGCCTACCCATTCACTAAGTTTATGCTGCAAACGAATTGCCATTTCTGCTGCTGCTGCTTTGGAATAGGTTAAACATTGGATTTTTTGAGGATGTGTGCCTGGTTGCAACGTGCCGTCTCGCCCTTTTCTGGGCAACATCAACCGTAGTAAGCGATCCACTAATAACTTGGTCTTACCACTGCCAGCAGAGGCTGACACAAATACAGAAATCGTCGGTGTCGATGCCAGTCTTTGTTGAGCATTCGCCTCATCAACTGGTGTTGTCATTGAAAATTCAAGCTGCATCATTCCCCCTCTGCCATGCTGCTCCACTCCAGCACTCTGGCCAGATGCGCATAATCACCAAAGCGTGGAATCCCACCACTAGAGGACTTATCAAACAAATACGGGCGAGGACGAGATAAATAAGGCTGCTGAGGGTCATTATAACGTTGGATAAGACGAATTAATGCTTGCCAATGATCTTGCATTAATTGAGATATGTTTGCTTCAATAGAAATCTCTTGCCCAGATTTATCTTTAATTTTTTTACCAATCTTAATTTGCTTGTCATTATCTAATCCTCCTTTAAGACTCCAGTAATAAAGTTGGATAATGATTTTATCTGCAAGATTCAAACCAAAGGCCCCACGATAAGCCATCGCAGCTTCTAATATCAGCTGTGGCGAGTTCCCCTTTTGAACGCTTTCAATTGATGGTGCTTGACCAGTTTTATAATCAAAAATCTCGATAGTGCCATCATAATTTAAATCAATACGATCCGCTATTCCACGCAGCGTAAATGCAATCCCTGTCTCCTTGGAAAAATCATAAGAGCCCGGTATTTCGGAATAAACACAACCAAAATTCTTTTGATTACGACGTTCTTGTTCCTGAGCATAAACCCATTGTGCAATTTTCAGAACTCGAGAACGCCACCATTCACGCATAGACGGGATAATATCTCGTCTTTCCTCCAAAGCCTGAATCATACATTCTTGAACTTTACTCTCATCCCAACCAATTTGCTGATAGGCTCTTTTTAACCCATCATGCACAACATTTCCAAAGATGCTGGCGGAACGGTCTTCTTCAAGTCCTACTATTTTTCTAAGTTTTAAAATTCGCTTGGCATAAATTTCATAAGGGTCTTTAAGCCAATATTCAACATCGGTAATCGAAATTGATTTGGGTCGCCATACTAACGGTGGTGTCGGCCTTGGTGGAGCGATAGAATTCGCGGCTCCTTTGGGTTGATCTAATAATTTTGCCCATGATAAAGCAGGATGTTCCGCTATAACCCCATGTCGACCTTTTAGCCATGCTTTTAAACGCGTAATCCAACGCGATGACACAACGGGGGCATTATCCCTTTGTAAAGGTACTGACAAAACAATCTCAGGCACTGAACAACAAAGAAGCATAAAATCATAGGCTGAACGTCCGACCTCGGCATCAGGCAAAGGGATCCCCATTTTGGTACGCATCGGTCTGCTGATCCAAGGGCCAGAATCAATCACAGGAGGCCAAACCCCTTCGGATAATCCACCCAAAATAACCATATCCACAACCTGCAACCGCGCTTCAATTAATCCCCAAATATAAACTCTAGGATGAAGCTCTTTATCTTTTCGCCCCCGCAAAACACGGCGCGTATGCACAATCATCCCTGTATAAGAAGCGTTTAAAATCCCTTCGAATTCTTGCAACGTAATCTCGGATAAAATTTGTGCCTCGGCAATAATATTGCGTAAATGTTCAGCCAAAGCATTTCCTTCTTCAGCAGTCCATAAAAGTTCTTCACCTGCTTGTTCAACATTTGAAGTTAATGCTTCTGCCACTTCAACCAAAGCAATCGCCCACTGGTCTGCCGAACGCTTATATGCACCTTCAAGTAATGGTGCCATAAATCTTTCCAATAAATGGATCAAATTTAAAATCTCAGAAGCATGAGCTAAAAATTGAGTAGATTGCTCGCCTAAATATTCAGGATGAGAAAGCTCTAATTCTGCGATTCTTTGGCGCGTCGCATATCCAATCGTCTCTAGCCCCGAAGCAGCAAATTGCCGTAAAATATTAACCTCTAAAAGACGTGTATATTCACGACAAGTCTTATGAACATATCCACAACATACAAAAGGATGTTTTAACAAAGAAAGTAAAGAAACCGGTGTAAATTTCTCAATACAAGCTCTAGTCAACAGACTTAATAAAATTGCTGCCGGCGTTTTATATAAAGGCTCGCCGGCACTGTCATCCGCGACAATACCCCAACGTCCTAACTCTAACGCCACTCGCATAGCTAAATTACGATCAGGCGTCACCAAAGCCACTATCTTTTCAGGTTGTTCCAAAGCATCCCTTATTGTTAACGCAATAGAGACTGCTTCTTGTTGTTGATCTCTGGGTTCTGATAAATAACAATTTGGCAAAGACACCGTGTCCTGATCAGCAAGCCATTGATCGAGTAATTCCGCAGGCAATAAAGTCTGTTGAAACGCTTTTACACGCTCAAAAGGAACTAATTTTTTTTCTTCATCTTGCCAAATTTGAAAATCAAAACGTTTGACCCCCAAGGCAGTAAACATTTTTGCCATTTCTGCATAAGGATGGGTTAAAGATAAGTCACTCCATATATCTTCGGGTAAGTCCTCTTGGATACCCGTGACGATTAACTTTCCCTTAGACATTTGTATGATTGAATACAGCAACTCGACTACTGCAGGACGGGCATCAATAAATCCCACCGCCCAAACAGGTTCATTTGATCCTAACTCTTGCCAGTAACGCGCTTGGATACGCAATAAAGCAACCTTTCTGGCAATAGGGTTCATTACTTGGTTGTCTAATAACCATTGTGGCCAAATATCAGTAATAATGGTCAAAAACTTTAAGATATTTTGCCAATGCTCTGCATATTCTCCGTCCACCGCTTTTGGCAATGCTTCATGCAAAGCACAATCTGCCCATTCAGCCTCATCCATTAATTCCGCAAGAGAGCAAGCCAATTTCCATATTTCCCCTGCTTGCTCTTTATGTTCTAAGGACTGATCCATTCGCATAATCAGTTTAGTTAAAAGTGAGGTTCGCAAAATCGGATCAACAGCAGGTGGCAGAGAAAAAGCGTGCTCTCCTTTTAAGATTAATGCCGATTCATCAATTGCACCAATTGACATAATTCTAGGGAGCAAAATCGGTTTGCCTTTGGTGATCCTAAGGAACGTATCGATCAGTGCTTTAACGGTTCTTTGATTAGGAACAAGAATAATGCCTTGGCGAATCATATCAGGTTGATTTTGAACTTCAGTCATCCACCGTTTAGCCAATATTTCTAAAAAAGGCATATTAAACGGTATTGAAACTAAATTCATGCCATCCCCTTATTCCTGATATAATTCATTAAACTGATAAAAGAGATAAACGATCGGGCCACCCTGTTAATCTGGCATGCCTTAATGTTTCAGATTGGATGGAAAGATGAATTTGTAAAGCATTGCCTGGTATCAAAGAGCCCAAACGCTCTGGCCATTCCACCAAGGTTACACCTTCTTTGGCATCTTCCCAATCAAGCTCAATTAAATCATCTTCATGATTAAGGCGCCACAAATCGTAATGATACAATGAAAACTCAAACGTGTCATATTGTTGCACCAAAGTAAATGAAGGACTGGGAACCTCCATATAAGGATCATTACACACAGCCCTTAACAATGCACGCGCCAAAGACGTTTTACCTACACCTAATGGTCCATATAATAAGATAGAATCTTGTGGTTTTATAAAAGACGCGATTTTTTTGGCTAATAGCTCTGTCGCTTTTAAATCTGGTAACGAATATATCAACTCATCCATCCTCTTTAGTATCCTTATTCAACAATGATTACCATCAAATAGCTATTTTCATTATATGCTTGCATCTAACAAATATTAAAACTGTTATAGATATTACTTTATAAATGGAAGTTATTATAAAAAAATTATCACTTAAATAAGCCAGTTTGATTTTAATCAATACAATCAAATCTGAAAGCACAAAATGTCGAAATTAATAACAAAAAATCTTCTCGGATGATACTTTCCATTAACTATGATAGTTAAATAATATGGCTCGTTTCTCTGCGGAAACAACATGAGCATACATACCTGTATGTAAAATTTTTATAACGACTAACAAGACGATCAAATATTATTTATTTTTGATTATATGGGTTTATAAAAATGCATAATATCCATCTTAAAGCCTTTTAAGATAACCTCTTATAATCGTGATTTTCATTTATCTTCTGTGACCCACTTTTCGTCTCTTTCCCTGATTACTGAAAACATGATATATATTCACCCGTATCACATTTAGTAATCGGTATATATTGTTCAAAATTCATATATTGAAATATAAGTATTTTATAGTACCACAGTGTTAAAGGTCCAAACTATGACAAAGTCCTCTATCTCTACTGATGTCGCCATAATTGGTGCAGGTCCAACTGGACTATTTGCTGCTTTTGAGTGCAGCATGCTCAAAATGGCCTGTACCTTGATTGATACATTGGAACATGTAGGGGGGCAATGTTCAGCTCTTTATCCAGAAAAACCTATTTATGATATTCCAGCCCATCCTTCTATTACTGCGCAATCTTTGATTGATTCTTTGGAAAAACAAATTGAGCCTTTTTCTGTGCCACGCCTTCTGTCAAGAACGGTGGTAGAACTTAAAGGAGAAAAAGGCAGTTTTACCCTTATCACCCATAAAGGCGATGAAATTCATGCCAAAGCAGTGATTATTGCTGCGGGTGCAGGAGCTTTTGGTCCTAATCGCCCTCCACTCGCTGACATAGAACTTTATGAAAATTCAGGGAACGTGCATTATTATGTGCGTTACAGTGATCAATTCATTGGCAAAGATATTGTTATTGCTGGTGGTGGTGATTCTGCTGTGGATTGGGCTTTAGCCCTTAAAGACAAAGCTAGCTCTATTTCCCTTGTTCATCGTAGGGATCGTTTCCGTGCTGCCCCAGAAAGCCTATGCCGTCTTGATCAAGCAATTGCAAAGGGCGAAATAAAAAAAATGGTTCCTTATCAGTTACATCAACTTCATGGCGAGCACGGGGCTATGACCCAAGTTGATGTTATTTCCATGGACGGAGAAATACAAAAGCTTAAGGCAGATCATCTATTAGCTTTCTTTGGCCTTACAACTGATCTTGGTCCTTTGCAATCATGGGGTCTAGAAACTGTTCAAGGCCGTATTCCTGTTAATCAAAGCACATTGCAAACTAACAAAGAAGGCATTTATGCAGTTGGAGATATTGTGCAATATCCTGGAAAATTAAAGTTAATCCTGCAAGGTTTCAGTGAATGTGCTATGGCAGCTCATGCGATTTATTCTGTTGTTCGCCCTGAGCTTGCACTTCATTTTGAGCATTCTACAACCTTGGGAATTCCTAAATAATTAAAATAGAATAGGCAATTTGTATGTCACAACCTTATCCTTTTGTTGACCCTACATTATTTACGCAAAATGCTGGGGCTGAGCTTTATATTGATCTTTCTGCTATCGTGCAAAACTATCATTATTTACAAAAGAGAATAAGCTCCGCTCAATGTGGGGCTGTTGTGAAAGCCAACGCCTATGGACTAGGAATGATCGAAATTGCTAAAGCATTAGCAAAGGTTGGGTGTAAAGATTTTTTTGTAGCACACTTAGATGAAGGAAGAGCTTTACGCAGCATTCTAAACCAAGATTATACTATTTACGTCCTACACGGCCTTCCACCCAGTACCGAATCACTTTTTATCAAACATCATTTAACGCCTATTCTGAATGATATTAACCAACTCCAGCGTTGGATAAAATTATGTAATGACCATAATATTTCCTATTCTGCTGGAGTTCAGTTTGATACGGGTATGTCTCGATTTGGGATTGGACAGGAAGAATTAAGTAATTTACAACAACGCAACTGGGGTCTTTTTCAACCTAGTCTAATCATGAGTCATCTGGCCTGCGCTGACACGCCAACTCATCCAGCAAATCGCCAGCAGCTTGAACGATTCCAAGCTGTTAAACAACAAATTCCTAATTGTCATGCCAGCCTTGCTGCTTCCAGTGGTATTTTTCTCGGGCAAGACTGGTATTTTGACTTGGTAAGACCAGGAGTGGCATTATATGGGGGAAATCCAACACCTGGACAACCCAACCCAATGCAAAATGTCATTTCTTTACAAGGAACTATTATTCAGTTACGCCATATTGCCAAAGGTGCATTTATTGGTTATGGAGCCACTTTTACCGCTCCAAAAGATATGCGCCTTGCTTGGATTTCTATTGGTTATGCAGATGGGTTTTTCCGCGCATTTAGTAATAAAATCTCTGCTGTTAGCCCAGATTTTCCAAAAATACCCCTTGCGTTATTGGGGCGTGTTTCTATGGATTCGTTATGTGTAGATATTACCGAGCTTCCTGACACAGCACTACAGGTCGGTGATAAAATTGAAATTATTGGCGATCACCATCCTATCGATAGTCTTGCACAACAAGTTGATACAATAGGATATGAGATTCTAACGTCTCTGGGCAATCGATATCATCGGATTTACAGTTAATTATTTAAACGTAAAACCAAAGAAATTATCTGCCTCAAGCGTTAATTTCTTTCCATATCATCTGTGCTATAAATCAACACTATTAGTGCACAAGGTCCTTAGCTATAAGATGCTTGTGTGATTTTAACATCTTGTTCTATTTTGAAGCGTTGAGCATATAGAGACATTTAAACAAATTGATCGTCTTGATTAATATCAAATCACAGATCTATTTTATTGATCTTATTGGCTGAAATAAAACCGCAATTATCCATATAAATTTCATAGTTAACCACATCAAAATAAAAAAATCGCTCATATATCTGATGGAAAATATGTGTATTTTTCAAAATCAATATAACCTGTAACAACAATATCTTTTGAATATCTTTGGGTTATATAGTGAACAAAATGTTTCATATTCATTTTAAACTATACATAATAAAAAAGTGGGACAGGTTTCCCCCGTCCCACTTTTATGAAAACTAACTATGAGAAGCTAGAATTATTCTGCTGCTGGAGCTTCTGGAGCTGCTGCTTCTGGAGCTGCTTTTTTACCATGATGAGCTTTTTTAGCATGATGAGCTTTTTTGCCTTCATGTTTTTTACCATCATGAGCTTTTTTACCATGATGAGCAGGAGCTTTACCTTCTGGAGCTGCAGGAGCTGCTTGTGCAGGAGCTGCAGGTGCAGGAGCTGCTTGTGCAGGAGCTGCTTGTGCAGGAGCTGCTTCTTGAGCGAATGCAGGAGCTGCGAAAGCTAATACTGCTACAGTTGAAAGAACTGTTGAAGGACTTGTAAATAATTTCATTTTATATCACCATTGCTTAAAAAAAACGGTATCGAAAACCATGTTGTTTCGACATGAACAAAAGCTAACATAATGTTTTTGATGTGTCTTAAAATAAAATTAAGGTTTTGTTACGATTTTTTACAACTACGCCATATTTTAATCTTATTTAGAATAAATTGCCTTGTTTAAAAATTAGAAAATGGCATATTTTCGTCATATTTACAAAAAACACTGTAAAACCATATGTTTATTATCATACAATTTGTTACAAAAAAAGCCATCTTAAAATGAATTAAGATGGCTTTTTAACATTTAGTTACAAAAATTAAGCACTTTTTTGGCGCGTATTCTTTTTACGGTCGTGAGGATTCAAATAAAGCTTACGAATACGCACTGCTGATGGAGTCACTTCAACCAACTCATCATCTTCAATATAAGCAATAGCTTGTTCCAAAGACATTTTACGAGGTGGGACTAACAATAAAGCTTCGTCTTTACCCGCAGCACGAATATTGGTCAGTTTCTTTTCTCTGACAGGATTTACATCCAAATCATTTTCACGAGAATGCTCGCCCAAAATCATGCCCACATAGACTTTTTCACCATTGCTGACAAACAATGTTCCACGATCTTGTAAGGAGAACAAAGAATATTGAACAGCTACACCGTCTTCAGCAGAAATCAATAACCCATTACGACGGCCTGGGATTGCACCAGCCCATGGACCATATCCTGAAAACAGGCGGTTCATAATCCCAGTACCACGCGTATCCGTTAAGAATTCATTATGATACCCAATTAATCCACGTGATGGAATCGCAAAAGTTAACCGAACTTTACCACCACCAGATGGGTTCATGTCCTGCATAACGCCTTTACGTACTGATAGTTTTTCTACCACAACGCCAGAATAAGGTTCATCAACATCAACCAAAACTTCTTCGTATGGTTCTTCTTTCTCACCAGTCTCTTCGTTGATTTGAGTCAACACTTTTGGACGACCAATTGTTAATTCAAACCCTTCGCGACGCATGGTTTCAATTAAAACACCTAATTGCAATTCGCCACGTCCTGCAACTTCGAACGCATCGCTTTCATTACTATCTGTCACTTTAATTGCAACGTTACTTTCGACTTCACGGAACAAACGCTCACGAATCTGACGAGAAGTAACTTTCTTGCCTTCACGACCACCCAGAGGACCATCGTTAATACGGAAAGTCATTGATAATGTTGGTGGATCAATTGGGTCTGCGTGTAATGCTTCTGTTACTTCTGGTGATGCAATGGTTTCAGAAACTGTTGCTTCAGAAAGACCAGCAATCGCGACAATATCCCCAGCTTGCACTTCATCAACAGCGACTCGTTCTAAACCTCTAAATGCTAGTAGCTTACTGATACGACCTGTTTCAACAATTGTTCCATCGACACGTAACACGCGAACGGGCATATTAACTTTTGCAACGCCTTGTTCAACACGACCTGTAAGGATACGGCCCAAGAAATTATCAGCTTCCAAAATACTCGCAACCATTGCAAATGGCGCATCTTTATTTACATTTGGAGCTGGCACATGTTTAACAATCAAATCAAATAAAGAGCTTAAATCCTCTTTATGACCCTCAACAACATAATCTGCCCAACCTTGACGGCCAGAAGCATAAAGCATTGGGAAATCTAATTGATCATCATTGGCACCTTGTGCTGCAAAAAGATCAAAAACTTCATCATGTACTTCATCCGCGCGAGCGTCAGAACGATCAACTTTGTTCACCACAACAATTGGGCGCAAACCACGTTTTAATGCCTTGGCAACAACGAATTTTGTTTGTGGTAAAGCCCCTTCAGCAGCATCAACTAATACAACTGCACCATCAACCATTGATAAAATACGTTCTACTTCACCACCAAAATCAGCATGGCCTGGGGTATCAATAATATTAATCCGTACATCGTTCCAAACAACTGATGTACATTTTGCCAAAATTGTAATACCACGTTCACGTTCTAAATCATTACTGTCCATCGCGCGTTCAACAACATGTTGATTTTCGCGAAAAGTCCCAGACTGTTGTAATAATTGATCCACTAAGGTTGTCTTGCCATGGTCAACGTGCGCAATAATGGCAATGTTACGGATTTGCATAATACTCTATTTTCTCCAATAAAATTAATTCTCTATGCCTTATCCAAAGCATAAATATCTTTAGAAGTTACCTTTATCCTCTATCACGTCAGAGGACAAGCTAACTTTGCGTTTTAAAAGTTCATTACTTCTTTTAATTCAGGTAATGGTCTTGCTCCAAAATGAGAAATCACCTCAGAAGCAACAACACTTCCTAAGCGTCCACATTCAGCATAAGTACGATCAGTTGTCCAACCTGCCAAAAATCCAGCAACATAAGCATCCCCTGCACCCGTTGTATCTACAACAACTGTAGGGACACAAGCAACCTCAATTCGTTCATTATCTGCGACAATCACACTGCCTTTTTCACCGCGTGTTACCACAACAATCGGGGCATCTTGAGCTGCTTTCACAATCGCCACTTCAAAATCATCAGTTTCATACAAAGCACAAATTTCTTGCTCATTCGCAAAAACCATATCAACACGCGATGATACAAAATCTTTAAATGCCTCTAAATGACGCTTTACACAAAAAGGATCAGACAAACTTAACCCCACCTTTTTATCTGCTTTATGAGCCATATCAGCTGCTTGATAAAACGCTTTTTGTGCTAAATCACCATCAAACAAATAACCTTCTAAAAAAGTAACTTTAGCTGCACTGATCACTTCTTCAATAACGTCTTCTGGTTTAAATTGTGTACAAGCCCCTAAATATGTATTCATGGTGCGTTGCCCATCAGGAGTAACAAAAATAATAGAACGCGCTGTATATAAATCTGGATGGGTTCTCGTTTTTAACGGTTGAGATGGAAAATAAACACCACCTTGTCTAATATCTTCAGCAAAACTTTTACCTAAGCTGTCATCTGCAACTTTACCAAGATAAGCTGTTTTCGCACCCATCAAAGCAGCAACAAAACAAGTATTTGCAACTGAACCACCACTCATTTGTTTTTCTGGTTTGAATAATGACTTTAATTCTTTGGCACGTTGAGAATCAATTAATGCCATTGTCCCAGGTTCCATACCTTGCTGTTTTAAAAAATCCGAATCGACCTTTGCTAAAACGTCAACAATCGCATTTCCAATCCCTACAATATCAAACTCTGTATCACCTTCTTTTTTACGACCTAAAATTTCTCTAAAACTTCTCATATCTCTTAACTCTTTCTATATCTATTACTTTTAAGAAACCCAATTCCCCACACAAACTCATTTCTTATTATTAAAAAATAGGCTCTTGTTATCTACATCCTCATAAATCATAATAACCGATATATATTTATTAATTATGATTTACAATTTTAACCTCAATCTACTATATGAAGATTAGTGTTTTAAAGAACAACGGTATGATCATACAATATTTATTTTATTCCCAATCATGATGAAGGCCCTATTCCTATGAAAAATAATTTACCTCCAACGTTGGAGAAAAAATTAATTAATCGCAACACCCTTCTCCCTAATACGGAACGATCTTTTAGCTCAACCAATTCTATACATCATGATGCTGCATCACATCGCCGCACTTTGGTTATCGGACAAGGCATTCGTATCCTAGGTACCCTAGAAGATGTCGAAACATTAATTATTGAAGGCTCTGTTGAAACCAATACCATCAAAACCAAAAATATTATCGTACAAAAAACGGGTATCCTCAAAGGCGAAGTCGATTCTCAAGATATTGAAATTACAGGAACCTTAGAAGGAAATATCATCGCTCAAGGCAATTTAGTCGTTACTGCAACAGGACGCTTAATAGGACAGGCAAAATGTCGCCGCCTAAAAGTAGAGGATGGTGGACAAATTACAGGTCAGATCGAAATGATTACTTCTGACAAACTTAAGGTTACCCCTCCATCAACTGAAACAGAAACTAAAAAAGATCAAGAAAGCTCTCTGGCAGAAGATCTTCTTAAAACAGCCAAAAACTAAATAATCTTTCTCTGAATCTATAGAGATTCAGAGAAATAAAACAAAATTTAGGCAACGTTACTTTTACGATCTCTTAATTTAACATAAGCAACCTGTACGTGCTCTAAACAATAAGGCTTGCCAGGAACTGCCTTAGCACCACAAAAATGAAAATCTTTGGTGCCAGGATCCCCAATTGGCCAACAACAATCAGACATAGAACGTCTTTTAGGAAGCTCTACTGGTACTGTAAAATCAATTTTAGTTTTCTTTGGTTTGACCTCTTTTTTCCCAACAGGTGTAATCATATCAAACTGTTTAGTATCAGCCTCTTTTTTAACCACGCTAATAGCAGCGGCTAGTTTTTCCTTTGAAGTCTTCTCAACTTTTTCTGTTTTTTCAGCCTTTGGCTTTACAACTTTAGCTGGTTTTTCTACAGGAGCTGCCTTAGATTCAGCTTTTGCAACTGGAGTTACTTTATCTTTTTTTACAGCCGCCCTTCGAATCGGTGAAGGTCTACCTTCTAATCCTAAACGATGAGCCTTGCCCACAACTGCATTCTTGGTCACATTTAAATGTCGACCAATTTCAGCAGTAGAAAGCCCTTGTGTCCATAGCTCTCGCAGCCTTGCTACGGCTTCTTCATTCCACTCCATAACCCATACGCCCCTTCATGATCAATATCATTTTATACAGTTAATTACTCTACAGCTGAAAATCAATTATCGTTTAATTATTTCTATTTTTTGATCTTGAACACCTAAAATTAATTGTCCATTACATAAATCTACTGCATCTTGACCAAATACGTCACGCCGCCATCCAACAAGCACTGGCAGATCACGCCTGCCTAATGCCAAATTTTCTATATCTTTACTATCAACAACTAATTTTGGAGCAACTTGATAAGCCTCACACTTGGCCTGTAATAAAACTTTAAGCAAAGATATAATCGCCTCCGACGGTTTTCTTTTATTGCTTTCAGCAGAAACGGGCAAAGGTAGCGTATCAAGCTCTGTATTTTTAACCGTTTTGATGACACTCAGAAGACTTCCACCCTCTTTACTATCTGCAAACCCTTGGGAAATACCACGAATACGAGACAATGCTTTAACACTATCTGGCAACGCCGCAGCAATTGCTAATAAACTTTCATCACGAACTAAATGTTGCCGAGGAATATTCAATCTTTGTGCTTCTTGCTCTCTCCACTGAATAATGGCATATAAGCATCCCAAAACTCGGCGATTCCCCGTCCTAGGACGCAATCTTTTCCAGATTTTATCCATAGAGGGTGCAAAAAATTCAGGATCAGACAAAACTTTTATTTCAGCTGCAACCCAACTAGTACGATTAGTTTTAGTTAGTTGCTCTAACAAAATTAAATAAACATCCCACAGATAGGTTACATCTGCAGCAGCATAATTTTGTTGAGCCGCGGTTAAAGGACGCATTGCCCAGTCACTGAAACGATGTGATTTATCAATAGCAACCTTAAGTAACGAATCAACCAAACTATCATATCCAATCTGATTGCCAAATCCTGCTACCATCGCTGCAATTTGTGTATCAAAAACAGGTGTTGGTAAGATATTAAATAAGTGTAAAAATATTTCTAAGTCCTGCTGAGCTGCATGGAAAACTTTGATAACAGACTGTGCCGTTAATAAAGGCAACAGCAAAGACAAATCTAAACCTGGTGCCACTGCATCTAATAAATACACTTTTCCTTTACCAGCCAACTGAACTAAACATAACTCTGGCCAATAAGTTTTTTCTCTTACAAACTCTGTATCCATCGTGATAAAGGTTTCCTTAAGTAAAACCTCGACCATTTGTTGTAAAGCGTGGTTATCTGTTACCATTACTGGATCAGAAAATTTTTGTAATTTGTACATATAAAAATCAATAATATCTCTTATTAAACAAACGAAGATACCATAAATGATCTATTGAAAACAATATAGCAAAATATAAATTTCAATATTTTATCTTTATAATTTATATAGTTGACTTGGCATACGAAAATATCGCCAATTTCCTTCAGTTGTTTTTTTATATGCCAACTCTTGGTGACTATAAGCACGAAGGGCGAATTCATGAGGGGCTAATCGTAACCCTTTTAAAGAGCGGTTTTCCTGATCGTCTTGCAGAATATCTTGCATTAAAAGTTCTAAAATAGCCATTGATACACCACCAGGTCCTGTACACTCCCAAACACTCGAAAAACTTCGCTTGGTCGTTAAGTTTTCTTTTATTTTATCTAGAACAGCCGAAATAATTGGATTGTTCGCTTTGCAAGCAATAAAGTCATTATCAATACAACAAGGTTTACCTTTAGAGTAAAACAAGAAACAGTCAAATTCATAAAATTTAAAGATTTCTTCTAAAGATTTAAAACAATCAATATCAACATCTATATATATTCCACCCATTTTTGCCAGATAACATATGCGGAAAAAATCAGATTTCATCGATGGATGCACACAACGGCGTTCATATAAATAATAAAGCTCTTGACCATAATGCGAGCTAATAAATTCCCCAGCAGATTCCGTATGAAACAGCTCAACATGATATTCTGAATGACAACGTTTAATCTTCTCAATAGAAGCATAAACATCTTCAGGTAAATCTTTTTCATGCCAAAAAATTACAATTTTTTTGGGAATATTGGTATTGACTGGTTGGAGCGCATCTATTGATATTTCTTCATTAATGACAGGCAAAAATCGAGGATTAAGATATTGCTCTAACTCATTTTGTGGGTGCAAAGAAAACTTGAAATATTTAGCTTTTTCTTTTTCTTCTTGAATAAACATCCTGTTGGCTTTCACTGTTAATAAGTCAATATAAGATATAGGTTTCTAAGTTAAAAGAATATCAACTTATAAATTATAGAGAGATAATAGAGTTTAGTGATCTACTAACCTTGATACTCATCAAGAGTTTGATAAAAAACTTTTTCGCAATATTCCTTATAAAGCCTGATAATAATAGCATTTATATAACAAAACACACGGCCGTTAGTTTTTATAAAATATATAACGAAATTTTTTGGGGCTTAATCCTGTTTTATTTTTAAACACGCGTGAAAAATAAAACTGATCTGTATATCCCAGATGTTGAGCAATTTGAGAAATAGATAAAGGTGTCGTTTGAAGTAAAAATTTAGCTTTATTCACTCTTTGATCCTCTCTCCATGAGATAATACTAACCCCTATATTTTCTTTAAATAAATGAGAGATACGAGACGGGGAAAGATTAACCAGTTCTGCGATTTGTTCGATAATAAATTTGTCCTGCAAGCAATTATCAACATTATCAGATATAAAATTACAAGCTAAGATAACACGATGGTCGTATTTCTCTTGTTTTTTGATTGATATTGTCTGCATTCTTTGTATTAAAAAATTTTCAAGCAAATTCATTGCAAGAATTTCAGAATAGGTGTTTGAAGATTGTGCTGTTTCCACTATTTTAAGAAATAAATTTTCTAAATCTTTGTTTAATTGATCATCAGGACGAAAGTATCCTACATTGCCGACAGTTAATGGCCATAATAACCATTTTGTCCATATAGCCCTGGGTTTAAAATGGACCCAATGATGATACCACTGCTTTGAATTTGCCCTCCGCCCATAATAATGAGATTCATTCGGAGGAAAAATTAAAAAATCACCAGGCTGACTAACAAATGATTTATCTTCATGAAAAATAACGCCCTCACCAGCAGAGGTTAAATTAATAATAAACCCTTCCATACCATTAGGCCGATCAACAAAAAAGTCGTAAATCCCTCCTTTATCAATAGGAGTTAAGCCCGCAACTAAATAAGCATTAAAAGAATAACCTGGTAAAAGAGGATCTTTATTTTGTTCAACAGT